>PVKE010050587.1:0-10912 GCA_004027555.1 Craseonycteris thonglongyai
CACTAAAATTTCCTGTGGATATATCATGTGCCAGATGGGAAAAAGAAATGTAGAAACTACTCAAAAAACAGTTCACATTATCACAGTAATCTCAATAATGAGTATGAAGGAGAAATACAAGTATTTAGGCATAGGAAGCAGTGTGTACAAAGTTATAGAACCTAAAAAGAGTATCATCCATTTGGGAATTTTTTTTTTTTTTTTTTTTGACAGAGAGAGAGAGAGAGAGAGAGAGAGAGAGATACAGAGAGAGAACTGAACTGGGGGAGCTCCCAGCCCAGCACATGGTTCCGCACGGGCCGGGGCCGGGATTTGATCCCTGGTCCCCAGCGCTGCAAAGTGAGCACTTAACCCACTGAGCCATCCCGGCTTCCCCAGGAAGTTTTAGTAGATTATTCAAAGCTGGATATCAGTCAGTGCTGATGCCACAGAAATAGGCATCATGGAGTACCTGTACCTAGAGCTTTGATTTTTGTTTCTATAGTAACAGAAAGACATTAAATGGTTTAAAAATAAGTGTTAAAAATTAAGTTTCAATGAACAGGTGATTATATTTCTGCATTTGCTCTGTCCTTAACATACCTAAAATAATATTGAAATTAAACATGTCACAAACCAAGCACATTATCTAGTTCTAAACACTGGCATCTGTCCTTTATCCCTGACCACATCACCTCATACTGGAACTACTATAGTGGGTGTTAGTTGATTCCTAAGACTAGTCTTGAAAACAGTATACTATTCTTTATGATGCAGCTAGACTAGTTTTTCTAAATAACAAAGGTTTCATAGCTCATTAGTGTCCTTCACATCAAATCTGAATGTCTTTATATTTTCAGAAACCTTCATAATCTGTCCCTACTTAAGCTTTCAGGCCTCATCAGCTACCATTCTCTCACAGACTTGATGTTCCATCTATCCAAGTGTCTCAAATTTTATTAAGCACTATTTGTTCCATTAGCCCTCCATGCCCTTATTTGTTCATGTGGTTTTTATTCCCCTGTGAACCTTCTTTCCCCAAGGAAAACTCTCTTCTTTGAAGACTTAGCTCAAATAGTGTCTACTGTGTAAAATTTTCTTTGATAGCCAAAGTCAGAGCTGGCCTCTCTCTACCTGGAGGTCCCACAGTATTTAGATTTTTTTTCTCAATTATAGTGTAGTCATCTACATTGATGTTTATATATCTGTCTCTCTCAACCAGGGTATAAATTTCAAGGATATAGACTTCATCCCCTCTGGCCTCCATAATTCTTGGTATATACCTGGCTTCTACCAGTTGCTGAATAAATGTACAAAATTTATAGCACATGTATATAAACATTTAGTGGTATTCTCAACTGCTCCTTTTAACAACTGTATGAATGAAGTTTTATTACAGATGTAGAAACAGGCTCAGAGATAATATTGGATTTGCCATTTGTTACATTACAAATAACAAGCTGAGCTGGAAATTGAAATCAGGTCTTTTGATAACCAATCCTAAGTTCTTCTATTTTTAACATAGGTTTCTTTATAAACCAACAATGTTCAGCAGAATGTTTAATGTATATAAGAGTTTATATTCAAATAGAAAATTTGTTTCTGGGGCATGGATTAAGGTGTATTTTCATGATCTTACATTACACCTTTCCTTAGTCTGATTGAAGAGCAAGGATGAAACTTTGGGGATAATATTCATAAAGAATGAAGATTTTTTTACTGAATTTATGGATCAGTGCTTATTTTTAATGAGTCAGATCTAAGGTGAATTAAGACTATATTTCTTTTTTCTTTTTAAAGATTTATTTTTATTGTTTTGGACAGAGAGAGAGAGAGAGAGATACAGAGACGAAGAGAAGAGGAAGGGCCCAGAACAGACTCCATAGTTGCACATTATTGGTTTTTTCACATAGTTTCATTTCACAGGTGGGCACAGGGCTGCACAGGGTGGGAACTGGGCCAGGGTCTCACCCCAGTGAGAACCGAACTGGGGGTACTCCCCAGTTTAGCATATGGGTCCGCACAGGCCAGGGCCAGAATTTGATCCTTGGTCCCCGGGGCTGCAAAGTGAGTGCTTAACCCACTGAGCCATCCCGGCTTCCCCTAAGACTATATTTCTACTTGGGGTTATCACTTTTTGATCAAAAGTATGATCTTGTCAAATTGTGATGTTAGTTCACAGTTTTCCTTTCAAGTGTATTATAGTAATGAGAGTGAGATAATTGTTAAATTTCTGTGTTTTTTAAATTGTATTATTAATATTGTTGAGGTGACATTGATTAAAAAAATTACAGAGGTTCCAGATGTACAATTCTACAGCACATTGTCTGTGTGTTACATCGTGTGCTAACCACCCAGAGTCAATTCTTCCATTTTTATTTGATAATTACAATACAGTGAAAGGACATATGACAGTTTATTGAAGGGATCAGAATTAATCTCTTCTTGGAAATACTTACCCAGTCATGACCAGTAAGCTTGTTATTTGGTGTGGGACAACATTTTTGGTCCATTATTTCAACTTGATGGCATTCAAATTCAAAGAAAAATATGTCTTTGGAGTACGAACAGAAAATATGCATTTACCACTTGTCTCAGTGGTGTAGTGCTGCTTCATTTAGAGGGAAAAGGAAACAGGACACTTTTGCTAGATCTCTGTCTCTTGATATCCTGACACACCTGTTTAGTTGTGTTATAAAAATAATTAAGTCTGACAAACAAAAAGGAAAATCCTCCAGTTTCAGCAGTGTGATCAAGCATGCCAGGGAAGTTTGTGTGTTAAAATGGTAGTGTCTAAGACATCAACATCTGGAGATTTAATGTATGCCCTTTAACAATCAAGTTTGCAAACTCATCTTTTAAAAAGTTCTACATATGAATACCTTATTGCTGATTATCACTACAGTGAACTTCGAAGTATTCCTCTTGGGAAACTATGTACCAACACCAGTGCCTAGTCTACTCTTAAAGCAATTTTGGAACTCAGTCTGGAATGGCCATCAGAGCCATCATCACATTATCCTTGATGCCTTGAATGTCATCAAAATGTTTTCCTTTCATTATCTTCTATATCTTCAGGTAAAGAAAAAGTCATCAGAGGGCAGATCAGGTGAGTAGGGAGGATGTTCTAATATAGTTATTTGTTTACTGGCTAAAAACTCTCTCACATACAGTGCTATATGAGCTAGTGCATTGTCATGGTAAAGGAGCCATACATTGTTGGTGAAAAGTTCAAGTCGTTTTGGTTTAACTTTTTCATGCAGCCTTTAAAGCATTTTCAAATAGTTAACTTGGTTTAGTGTTTATCAAATTGGTTCAAATATAATGAACAACCCCTCTGATATATAAAAAAGGTTAGCAACATCATTTTGACCCTTGATTTGGACAGATGAAATTTTTGATCATAGAGAATTAGCTGACTTCCATTGTGCCCTTGGATGCTTTGTTTCAGGGTTGAATTGGCACACCCATGTTCCATCACCAGTGATAACATTGCCCAAAATGATTGTGTTGCCTCTCCAAAAGGTTTTGGCAAATGTCAACTCTCCTGTGCTTTTGTTCATCATTGAGCTCCTTTGAGACCATTTTTTCACAGAGCTTTTCTATGCCAAGATTTTCAGTTAAGATTTTCCTGTTTCTCTATTGATGTTGACTTGATCTGCTATACTTCTCACAGTCAGTGGACCATTTTGATGCACCATTCGATGAGTATCTGCCATGTTTTCTTCAATTCTTCTCGTTATTGACCGCCCTGACTTACCTTCATTGGTGACACTTTCTCTTCCCTAAGGAAAACATTTAATACATTTGTACACTGCTATTTTCTTCATAACATGATCCCAATAAACCTCAATTAACCTGTCCCTGATTTTACTTCCACCCTTGCCAAGTTTCACAAGAAATGTAATGTTTGTTTTTTGCTCTAATTCAAACTTTGACATTCTCATGACAGCACGCAAAAATACACAACTATAATAATGAATACCACTGAGTGAGATACCACCACATGTGAACATGAACACAGCTGGAAGATACTGAAATACCAAGGTTATGAAACCTTACCAAGTTATTTGTACAGTACTGCCAACATAAGTGCACAGTGGCAAGTTTGTGAGCTTAATTGTTAAACCTTGTATATCCCAGTCCTTCTCAACTTTTATGTGTCAAAGATTTAAACATAGGTTTTAAAAGCTTTCTTAAAATTAGCAGAATATTCTGTCTGCAAATAAAGAGAGAAGAGAAACAACAACAAAATGAATACAAAGCCAGGAGATATGCCAGAGAAGATGATTTGTCGTAGCAAAAAACGAGGGAAGTCAAACTGTTAGGTCAAAGTGATGAAAACCTTAGTGAATGTTTTAACTGAGGTCATGAGACTTTTGAAGATAATTTTGCATATCCTTTTTCTACCCTTTATTCAGCTTAAACCATTCTAATAGTTTTTTACTGTTATGGTCATAAGCGATTACATTGAAATTCAGAAGCACAAACCCCCCAACAGTGACAAATACTTGCTAAAAGTATTTTATTCTTCAGAAATATTTTTTATTGTTTTGAAGATTTATAAGCAATAAAATAAAAGATAAATTTGGTTTAATCAATGTACTGACAAAAAGTGCTATAGTGATGAAAAATAAATGATGTGGTTATGGTAAATGATATTTTTAGGAAAGAAAGTACTAATGGAAATGAATGTTTCAGTAAGTATGGACATATTACACAGGATAACTGCATTTCCTTTTGTGATAAAAGCCTTTCTAAAGACACCTAATAAGGCCAAACTAATAAAATAACATATGATTATAAAACCATATATTTAGAAAAAATATATATCAATAAAATGTCTTAAGAATACGATGGATTAAGGATGCTGAGATAGCTCAGGTTGAGCACTTGGCTAGCAACTGTGAGGTCTGGGGATCAAATCCTAGCCCTGTCCCGTGCAAACCCATAAGCTGAACTGTAGCACAATTGTTAACCACCATTATGGTGGCAAAGATTCTCACCTCCCACATGGGAGGCCCCCAGTTTGGTTTCTGCCCTGTGTGGTCCCACATCCAACTGTGTGGAATGAAACTATGTTACAACCAATGATGTATAGCTATGGAGACTGCTCTGGGCCCTCCCCTAGTCCCTTCACTGTCTCTCAAAACAACAAAATAAATCTTTAAAAAAATAGAATATGATGGATCAAGAAGCATACATTAACATATTTGCATTTTTGTTCTCAAAAAGGGCACTTCAGTTAAGCAATTTTAAAAAAGGTTTTAACTATGAAAAAATATAAATGACAGAGAAATTTAGTTCAAAGAACCACTTCAATTTCATTTAATACTTCTCACCCTTTCTGTTATTTATCCTATTGATGTGGCATTCATCTGCATCAAAGTGCAGTCATTTCAGTAATCTGACTTTGTAGCTGATGCAATTCCCTTGAACCATTGCCATTCTATGTACTTAGCTGTGGTATATAAGGGATTTACAGAAATGAAATATGAGGGAAAATGCAAACACTGAGAGCCATAAGGTGTTGAACATGGATATTATCGATGTGAATATTGGATTGACCTTTTCAATCAATACTTTTTTATTTATTTATTTTTTTCTTTGGCAGTCTCCAAATAGCTGATTGAATTGGTAGAATTTATTGTGTAGTAATTAGAAGAAACCAGGTTCATAAGTAGATGTGATTATTCTGCCTGCTATTTTTAGTTCTATTGAAAATAAAGACAAAATTAGTTATTTAGTTTTCTAGCACATTGTGAATAAATAGAATTTAAACAAATTATAATAGGCAATGTTATAGAAAGAACATTGAATAAACAAGTAAATATATCTGAGTTCCTTGCAAAGCTGTGGTATGATCTGTCACAATGAATAATTGGGCTTACCTTGTTCTATACTTAAAGTAGATGCCTCTTCACTAGCTATTTGGAGATGGTGGTGGGGAAGGGAAGCAAACCAAAAAAAAAAAAAATTTATATACATTATTAGGAATTCAATGGGGGGATAGCAAAACATTACAAAAGGCAGATAAGAACTTTTTCAACTAATATTTTAATATCATCTACAAATATTCTGACCCCTGTCACCTCTGTCATCTATGTTCTTGGACTTGATCCATCAGTACTTTTCCTGCTTTGTAGTGGATCTGGGAAAGATAGTAGCACTGAACAAATAATTCTTAGTGGTCACAGTGAGTAACACCATTGACCTCTATTGGCATAACTTGTCTTTCATTTGTTTCTAACTAAGCTGTAAATCCTTTGTTCTTAATTTACAGATTTGAAATTCATGAGCTTTGCAACATCTTCACATCAGGACAAATAACCCCCCCTGCTGTTGAAATCACTTGCATAATTTATATCTCACAAGATTGGAATTGCATCAATGCTTTCTTTGCAATTACCCTGTAGTTAAGCCTTTCACCTCATTGAAAGGTCTTTAATTTTTTTCTTGATTCTGAAGCATTTCTGTGCTTCTAATGGGCTTATTTGAATATCTCGGGATGCTACAAGTAATCTATTCATCGTGCAATAGTTTAGAAGTATAACTACATCTAGAGTATGTTCAAGTTAAAGTAAAACTGTCTGAAAATGTTACTTATACACTGATTTATAATATGCTTTGGAAATTGGCTGACATTTCAAAACCAATATTATCAATAACTAATAGGAAGTCATAATTTAATTCTGAGTTTGTAATTCTCTTTATGTTTTCATAAGACTTTTGTATATTTTGGCCCTAAACAATTATTGTATTTAAAAAATTTATTATTTATAAATGTCTTTCTGATGAGACCATGAGTTCCCTGAATGGTTTAATATATTTTATTGATCTTTTTATTTCCCATGTATAGTGTATGATCTGGAATATACTATTTAGGCAATAAATGTTCGTTGGTTTATTTACCAAATTTTGGTATACCAAAGCAGATAAATATAATTTATCCATAAAGAAAATAACAGTGAAGATGCTATTTTAGGACCTAATCATATTTACCTTAGTAATTTTCACCTGTAGATAACATCCCTGAAATATGAGCATATGACCTCTTCTTCACACTAATATTGATTGGAAACTCAGTTAAAACTTACTCTAATTTGATTCATTATTTATTTTACCAAGATCATTTTCCTTACTTTGGAATATTATAGAATGAGTCTGAATTATCCTGTACTTTAGAGTTCTTCAAATATTTGAATATAGCCATAATTCCTCTTTTATCTTTGCTTTAAGCCAAAAAAATCTCATTTTTTTCTTACTATTACATGATTTCTAGATACTCTATCTTTTGACTACATTCTTAATTCAGTGATTAATTTAATTAACTTAAGGAAAATTTAAATAGAAAAAAAGAATGTAGAAATTTCTAGTGGTCCCTATCCCCTTACTTCATTTTTCTTATTTAGAAATATGTCTAAATGAAAATGTACAGTCTTCTTTTCTGCCTTCTAATCTCACTTATCAGATGTAACTTTGGTCAACAATTGAGTTGTATTCTTCCAGTGTCATCTTTGCTTATTCAAACATACTGAAACACACAGACACAAAATGCATCTGTAATTTTGGCTTATCTCAAGAAAATAGAAAGAGATGCTGTTTTTTTCTCATGAAAATATCATATTAGTCATTTGCTTCTTTTGTTTATATTCTAACTTATCAGTGAATCTCTTAAAATGTTGTACCCAAGACAAAATATAAATTCAGACATAATTGATTTTATTAAGCATTTATTAGTTACCATATACTGTACTTGGTACTTAAAGTGTATACCATTTTGATTCTCAAAATAATATATGGTATAGTATTCTAAATTTATATATAAAAAATACGTTTGGAGAGAGTAAGCTCTCAAGATCACTCACGAATAGTTGCAAAGCTGTGTAACTATTTGCGATTAATAATTTATTCTCCAACTTGATTCAGAAAGTATTTCAAACTTTTTTCAAGGTCCACATATTAACCATATAGCTTAAAAGAAAAAAAAATAGAAAAATAACAACAAAGTCAAGACTGAGAACATGAAATTAAGTAAAAAATAAGGCTAATAAAATAAATAAAAAATTTTATGTACTTGTTATAGATAGTCACAAATATGGTACAGTTATTCTTAGAAATTAATGAAACTAGATATTAGGTCAATTATTATGATCATAGAGCCAATAAAATTTAAAAAAATATATAACTATACGTAGCACTAAAAATAAAGAATTTGTGCTGTGTCCTTAGAAAAAGGACTCAGAAAATATATGTAAATGGGCATTTTCATAAAAGATATGATGATATATTTTAGAGGGTTTTTATTTATAGTGTCTCTCAATAGAGTTAGTCTTGTCACCACAACCCAGATCAGTAAATAACAATTGTCTAGGAAATCAGCAATTTTATGTTCTAAGTACACAGAGCTCCATTTGTTTATTTGTTTGGTTTTCTTTTCTAGATCAATGGTAAAGTTTAGAACATCCAGGAGAATAGATGGACTGCAAATCTTTTCAGTAATTCATTTATTTGTCTCTCTCTTTTTCCAACTAACATATTGTCTACCTGATACTACGGTATATATTAATTTAACTTTAGATAATTTGAGATTTGTACATAGAGCTATGTATATGGTATATATAGTAATTCTATTTTTGATGATAGTAGATAATCATAGGGTAGTGTTTATGAGGACAGCAATTATCTTCGGCAGTTAAGTATAAATCATAGACCTGGGAATAGAATTGTGATGTCTGATCTCATTTCAATTCCAGTACTCTTGTAAGACTGTAAATGTAGACTTTTGGGTGCAAACTATGGAGGGATAATTATTTTAATTGATCTGCCAATTATGCCTCTATTAATATCGATTAAGTTTATTATGAGTAGTTAAATATGCCCCTTGAATTACTTCTGCTCTGTTTTATAACCTCCTGCATCTCCCAAACATTTTTCTCCAAGAAAAAAACCCATCATGTATGTTCATTGCAAATTCTCAGAGGCCAGGAGGCAAGTGACAGCTAACTATCATAAAATCCCACAGTTAGTGGAAATTCCTGGATCTTCACATCTGTCCAAAGGAGTATGTCTTAAGGTAGTGGAGAATGAACTGCTGCACTCATTCTACGCACTGCATTTTTACTAGAAGGATCACTGCCAGGCTCGCTGTGAAGTCAGAATGTGTAATTTTCTATATTAAGAATTTCTGCTAGTGACAGCAGCATCAGGAAGTCTATGTAAATTTGTCCTTCCCTGTAACTGGGATGACATGCTTATTATTGATGGTAACCCCAAATGCTTCAGACAGCTGATATTTTTAGAGAGAAATGGTGAAAGTGGTTTAGATTAGAATTTTTTCCTCTTTGCAGACAACTGTGGAGTAGCTCATCTCTATCAGCTGGTTGGGCACAGAGATTGGAAGGTAGGAGTTCTGAAATGAGATAAGAATCCAGATTCTCCAGGAAGAAGCCTGAAATGGAAGGACTCAGGGGGTGCTGCAGATGTAGGTTTTGTCTCTATATGTAGCTACTTGCAGATATGGTGAGGCCAGCAGGCATGCAGAAAGAAAAAATATGTAGCTATAAAAACAGGCTGAACTAAGTATCTAAGCCAAGTTCCAGAAATTATTGTATTTATAGAATATAGCCATTCAGTAGAGGAGCTCTTACAACGAAGGCAAACAAAGTCAACATTGTCTTCTAAACAGCTAAATTTTAAAAGTAAATTATGGAGAACTATCTCCATAATATTGAAGAAAAAAATTTTAATTCAAATTTTGGTTATGTACATATTCAACTTCACAGGCTATATAAACTTTGATTATGAGAAAGAATAAGTGAAACTATTTAGAAATTTTAAACCAAACCACCTCTATTTGATTATTTTACTTTTGAAAATGATAGACAAAGACTTTCCAATTCAAGAAGTCACATGAAAATAAAACAAATTGCTATGTAGAAATGCAGATTTGAGTACTAATTCTGGTTAGAAGCATTGTCTAATACTTATTCTATCACAATAGATTGTATAATTGTGGATAAACCACTTTACTTTCTGGGCCTCATCTTTCTTATTCTTCAAATGCAAATTAGTATTAATTAGTCTCTGAGGACTCTTTTAGGAGCATAAGTTTATAATACTCTTATATAATGTTCTACCTTTTTAAAAAGTATATAGAGATTTATTTCTATTTATTCTAAGTTTTTATATTTCAAATAGAAGTTGATAATTTTCCTTGAATCCCTCAGTCAGTTGAGATTCCTGATTCTCAGTAACACTTACTAGCCAGTTGAGAACGTGACTTGTTAGACCTTAAATCAGGAAAATGTTGAGGTTATTTTAATCTCTTTTGTCTGAACAAACAAACTGAAACATTTTGATTTACTGTGTGGGTCTTTCTTCATCATGCTTCTTCATATTTTCTTCTCTGAAGGTACAAATAATCAGTTGAAATATATTACCTACACACATAAAAAACTAAGAACTAGACATAGTTAATAATTTTTATTGAACATTTTGTTTTCTGTGCATTTTAACACCCATGATGATACTCACTTTTCTCTTTATAGTTTGGCTACTGAAAGATACACCTTTTATAACTATTTGCCTGCCTATGTCTTTGACATTTACAATATAGGAAAGACTATAATTTTCTTGCAATCAAAAACTGCTGTTATTTTTCATCTTAGAGAACAACACTGATGCCCAGACTGAGCAATGCATGTTCTACATCTAAGTAGTTGGAATAAATTTTGTAACATATCACTTATAAAATTAAGGCATGTGTGAAAATATTTTGCAAGTTGTGGGATGCTTATATTTACTTAATGAATTTTCATCTGAAACTCAGATGTCAGTATATTGAAATGTAAAAATCATTCAAATTATCCCTGGGTTAAGTTGGACTTTATGCAAAAAGGTGCTTTATTTCAAAAAGATGCGGTATGAAAAT
>PVKE010050588.1:0-10904 GCA_004027555.1 Craseonycteris thonglongyai
AGGTTTTTTTTTCTTTGCGAGCATGTGAGAAATTTTGAAAGAAGCAATGGTTGCCTTTTTAGATTTTTCCACATGTCTAGTGAAAACAGTCTGTTGAGTAGTTCAACTTAATTTTAGTTGATTTATTTTTTCTTTCTTACTTCAGATTTAAGTGGATAATTCGTATCAAACGTGGTACGACTTGTCTTAAAGTTACGTTCAACATTATGTTTTTTCGGCACTGCAATACTACTGCCACACAACAGGCATACGCATTTACCTTTTAAATTAATGAAACAATATGATTCCTCGCAGTCTGTGTTAAAATTATAGGTTTGTTTTCGCTTATTTGGTCCACTCATTTTAGGACTAAACAAATAAAAATAAAAATAGTTATAGAACTACAATATCATATCAAATTGCCACCATAATAATAGATTACCTACCTCGCTTTTAGTTCATTTAAAATCGAATATATCAAAACACTGTGATCCTAGCTAACCGTCACGACCCGATCAGTCCAGCAACCGCAATCACAATGGCAACTTCGCGTCTCCCGGGTGGGTGGAGGAGAGTTTAAAGAGTGCAGCGGCTACACAAGACGCCACATGTACAAAGGCGAAAGCTAGGGAAACACTTATACATACGATATCGCAAACATACCAACGAATATAATAAACCTGTGTAGATACTCCAACAATATTTTAAAATTCTAACAAATGTATAAAAATAAATTAGTTTTACTTAGTGTTTATGAAAAACTTCTGATGCAGTCAAATAATGGTGGACGCACACAAATTGGGCCGCGGGCACCATGGCTCCCGCAGGCACGGGGTTGGGAATCTCTGCTCTAAAACATAAGTGGAAAAATTACTGGACATACAAAGAAGAAAAATATGACCAATGGTCAAATAACAAAAACTAGTCAATAAAAACTAGTCAGTGACTGCAGTGTTTCAGATGTTGGCATAAGCAGACATTGACTTTAAAGCCACATGTACCCAGAAATAAATCCACAAATATATGGACAGATAATCTTTGATAAGGAGCAAAAAATATACAGTGGGGAAAAGAAAGCTTTTTCAGTAAATGGTGCTGGGAAAATTGGTAAACCACATGCAAAAGAATGAATCTGAACCGTGAACTATCACCATATACCAAAATTAACTCAAAGTGGATTAAGGACCTCCACATAAGATCCAAAACTATAAAGTGCATGGAAGAAGGCATTGGCACTAAACTTATAGACCTTGGGCTCAGAGAGCACTTTCTGAACTTGACCCTATAGGCAAGGGAAGTAAAAACAAAAATAAATAAATGGGACTCTATCAAACTAAAAAGCTTCTACACAGCAAAGGACACCATCAACAAAGTAAAAAGAAAACCAACTGAATGGGAGAAAATATTTACAAACAATGCCTCTGATGAGGGGCTAATATCTAAAATATATAAAGAACTCATATAACTCAACAACAAAGAAACAAACAATCCAATTAAAAAAAGGGCAGAAGACCTAAATAGGAACTTCTCTCCTGAAGACATACAAACAGTCAACAGATACATGAAAAAATGCTCAAATTACTAGCAATTAGGGAAATGCAAATTAAAGCCACAATGAGATACCACATCACACCTGTTAGAATGGCTATAATCAACAAGACAAGGAATAATAAGTGCTGGAGAGGCTGTTGAGAAAAAGGAACCCTCATGCACTGCAGGTGGGAATGTAAATTGGTACAACCACTGTGGAATGCAGTGTGGAGATTCCTCAAAAAACTAGGAATGGAATTGCTATATGACCCAGCAATCCTTCTCCTGAGTATCTACCTAAAAAAATCTCAAAACCTTAATCTGCAAAGATATATGTACTCCCGTGTTCATCGCAGCACTGTTCACGGTGGCCAAGTTGTGGAATCAACAAAAGTGTCCTCTGATAGATGACTGGATAAAGAAGTTGTGGTACATTTATACAATGGAATACTACTCAATAATAAGAAAAAATGAAATACAGCAACTTGTGACAACATGGACAGACCTTGAAAACATCTTATTAAGTGAAATAAGTCAGACTGAAAGAATCAAGAAACATATGAACTTACTTATTGTTGAAATATAAAACTGAAAGAAACAAAGACTCATGGACCCAGTCAATAGTTTAGTGATTACCTAAGGGTAAGGGGGGAGGTGGGTGGGAGAGATTGGTGTGGGGGAGTAGGGATGGGGAATCAAACATATGTTGATAGAAAGTGAGCTGATTCTGGGTGGCGAGCACATATTGCAATGTATAGACAATGTAATGTAGAATTTTACACCTGGAAACAATGTAATTGATATCAATTAATGTCACCCCAATAAATTTAACAAAATATAAATAAATAAATAAAGCCACATGTAAGTATATTCAAGGATTTAAAGGAAAAGATGACAAAATGAATGACAAAATGGGAAATCTGAGCAGAAAAGGTAATCTATAAAACATAACCGCATGCACATTCTAGAACCCAAGAGGATAACATCTGAAGTGAAAGTCACTATACAGATGAACTTAGCAGTAGATTGGGCATTACAGAAAAAGGTCAGCAGAACTAAAGAGAGATCATTTGTAATTATAAAATATAAAGTACAGAGTAAAAAAAGATTGAAATGAACAAAAGCTTGATGACTTGTGGAATAACATTAAGTGGTCTAAGTTATAATTGGAGTTCTACAAATGAAAGAGAAAATAAAGCAAAAAAGATTTAAATGAATACTAGCTGAGAATTTTACAATTTGTTGAAAATAATCAAACTATAGGTTTAAAAAAGTAAATCCTAAGTAAAATATATACAAAGAAAGCCTAAGCACATCATAATTGAGATGATAAAAGTAAAAATAAAAAGAAATTTTAAAAGCAGTCAGAAACAATTGAGATCAGGAGATAATTAAAAAAAAAAAATCTAATGTGCCAGAAGAAAACAAAACAGTCCAGAGTATAGCTAAGAAAACACTCCTGTGATATGAAGGCACAATAAAGACATTTCAAATTTTTAAAAATCTGAGAAAAGTCTTTTTCAGGAGATGTACAAAATAGGCAAAAAATATATTTTTTCAAAAGGAACATTAAATGGAAAATGACATTGACAGGAAGAAATGAAGAGAACTGGAAATGGTCAATATTTGGGTAAATAAAAAGAAAAACCTAATTTTTCTTCTCTTAAATTTTATAAAGAGAATAGACAGTTTAAAGCAAAAATAACCATTATTGTAAAGATAGAACATATTTGGAAGTAAATTATAAGTGACAAAAACATCAACGATGAAGGATGGTTAGATGAGTATTAATTATAAGGTTAAAAGTTTCCTACATCTTATTTATGTGAAGTGACACAATACTAATTTTAAGTAGATTGTGATAAGTTAAGGGTATATATTTGGTCCCTAGGCTAGTACTACTCCTAAAAGCAGTATACAGAGGTGCATAGAAAAGTCTTAAGAAGGAAATTGACCGAGGTACTAAGAAAATATTAGATTGAAATGAAAGAATGAAGGCAGAGAAGAGGAACAAAAGTCAGATGAGAAAAATAGAAAATAAATAGCAACATGGTAGATTTAAGTTTAGTCATATCATCTATATTAGTAGAATGGATTAAATAATCCTATGAAAATAAACCAAGTTTATGACTAGATAAAAACAGTAAGATTTAATTGTATTTAAATAGATATACCATAATATGAAGGCATGAGGTGTTGAAAGTAAATGTATTGAAAATGTGTGAAACTGGTATGGCTATGTCAATATGAATCAAATAAATTTTTAAGACATGGGCATTGTCAGACATATGGTATTTCTTAATGAAGAAGGAACAATTTATCACGAAAACATAACAATCATAAAAGTATATGCATTAAATAGTTGAAGCAAAAATGACAGAAAAGGAGAAACAGACAAACAGAAAAATAGTGGGAGATTGCTATAATCTTTTATCAGTAATTGACAGAAAAAGTATACAAAAAATATTGAGAATATAGATTTGAATAACACAAACAACCAACTTGTCCTAACAGACATCTATAGAATGCTAAATTTAACAGCTACAGAATATATATTCTTTTCAAATGAACATGACTTTTCATAGAGCTAGACCATATAATGGACTAAAAAATTAGTTTCAACACATTTTAAAAGATTGAATTCTTATAAATGCTGTCCTCTGCTATTAAATTAAAAAAAATTCATAGCAATAACATACCTAGAAATGCTCCAAATATTTGGTCAGTGAACAAAATTATTTAGGTAATCAATAGGTTATAGAAGAAATTGTAAGGGAAATTGGGAAATAGTCTAAACTCAATAATAACTATAGTTCATCTCAAAACTTATGTGATAAATGCTTAGAGTGAAATTTATAATTTCTTATTGGAAAAGATAAAAACAAGTCTTAAATAAATTATCTAAGTTTCTCCCTTAAGGAACTAAATAAATAATATTAAATGCAAAGTAAGTAGAGAGAAGGAAAGATAGCACAAATCAGTGAAATAGAAAACAGAACAACAGAGAAATGAACAGAGACAAATGTGATACCTTGGAAATATTAATAATATTCATAGATTAATAGACTCCTAGCAAGACTATTCAAGAAAAAAATAGAAGAGAAATATATATCATAGTTGAAAAAAGAGCTATCACTTTATATGCTTCAGATATTAAAAGAGTAGTGCGAGAACATTATGAATAACATTATTTTGATAAAATCAAAAACTTAGGTGAAATAGACAAATTCCTAAAAATGTATACCAAAATTGGCAGAAGGAAATAGAAAATCAATATAGAATTACATTTATTAAACAAACATGTAATAAACATATTAAATAAATTCATAATAAAAATCTCCTGCACAAAGAAAACTCCAAGTTCAGGTGATTTTCATGATACAATTTATCAAACATTTACTGAAAAAAATAGAACCAGTATTACAGAAAATAGTGTAATAAGTTCAGAAAATATAGGAGGGAACGCTTTTTAATTCATTTTATGTGGGTTGCCTACCCCTGATACAAAAATTTGACAAAGATAGTGCCCTTCTCCCACATCTCAAAAAGCAAAAACAAAAACAAAAAGAAAAGAAACCTCTAAGAAACTAAGTATAGAAGAGATTTTCAGGGGATGCTGGGATAGCTCAGCTGTTGAGCATTTGCCTTGCATTCACAAGATCCAGAGTTCGATTCCCTGCCCTGGCCCGTACAAACCCCATATGCTGAACTGCTGTGCAGCTGGTAATCACAGGAATGATTTGGTGACAAAGTTTCTCGCCACCAATGTGGGAGGCCCCCTGTTGGTTGCCACCCCGTGCAATCCCACATCCACCTGTGTGGAATGAAACCATGTCACAACTACTGATGTACAACTATGGAGACTGCTCTGGGCCCTCTCCCCTTCTCTCTTCCTCTCTCTCTCTGTCTCTCTCTGTCTCTCCCTCTCTTAAACAATAAAATAAAATAAAAAGAGTGTTAACATCATTTAAAGAAAAACTATAGCTAACATCATTCTTAATGGTGAAAGACTGAATATTTTCATGGGATAAAGGCAGCTGCCTGCTTCCACCACTTCTATGTAATACTGTACTTGCAATAAAATGAGACAAAGCAATGAAAAGAAATCAAAACTAGGAAGCAAAAAGCAAAACAGTATTCATACCCTATATGAAACTGTGCATATGTGATAGTCTCCATATAAAATTCTAAGGACTTTACAAAGCAACTACTAGCAATGACAAATTCAAAGTTGATAAATCAAAGTACAGAATACAAGATCAATATACACATATCAACTGTAGTTTTACATGTTTGTAGTAAACAAAATTAAAATTTAAAAATACAGTTAGAAGTGAAAATTGAACAAAATACTTATGACTAAATATAACAAGGTGTACAAGTACTCTGCACCACAAAGAGTAAAACAATGCTAAGAGCACTCACAGAAGATTAAATAAATAGATTTTCATGGATTGGAAGACTCAATAGTGTTCAAATGTCAATTCTCCCTGAATACACCTATAGATTTGATACAGTGAAAAACATCTCTTTTTGTTGAAATAGCTTAGTTGATTCTAAACTTAGTTGATATGGACCAAACAATAATAGCCAATACAATCCTGAGAAAGTAGAACGTTATTGCAGACTTAATGTAATGCTACAGTTATCAGAACATATTGTTCCTCTTTAACTTCATATCGTGAAAATTTCAACATATACAAAAGGAATAAATGGTATAATAATGTAATGTTCATATACCCCCTGCCTAGTTTTAACCATTATCCATTATAGATACTACTATTTTTTTTTATACTCTACTTAACCTCAATCATTTCTTCTTAATTTATTATCTTTACATATCTATAAAGAGAAATTTCTGGTCACATATTTGGTTACTCTGAAGTACAGCTCATAATGGAAAGATAGGAACTGATTATTCTTTCCCTTTATCAGTTTTAAAAATAGTGAGATGGTACACTAGTATTCTCTAGAGATGACCAATTTTTAAGTGTTATAATCAAGGATGCCTGGATTGAGCATATTTAATATTTTTGATTGAATTGAAGATATATTTATTGATGCTCAATTGTTCTATACTTGGCAGAGAAGGCTTATTCAAATGGGTTCCTGAGACACTTCATAGCTGTCTTGCTTGTGCCAGGATAATCATATATATTTCCTGCCCCTGATCTGAAATTAACAGTTTCTTGAAGGATCCATTTTTCCTTTTTGTAGCAAATGGTTTTGAGAAAGCAAACTGAGTAATAGAGTGCTCATTGCTACTGGGTTGGTTATAGGCTTTTGCAGTGGAGAAAATATTTATGTGAGTTGTGTGAGTGGGCGTTTGTTAAGAAACACATGATGGCTTTATAGCAACTGAAACTCAACATATTTGTGTGTGTGTGTGTTTGCATTTAGCTAATCTCCCTGGTCCTGTGTTGTTCTTGTCATTTGTTATTTGTTTGTCATTTCCCATACTAGGCTGTAAGGCCCAATTTTATGGCTTTTCCTTCCTTTTGCCTAGTATGGTTTTATGATTTGCTATAAAATTTTGTTGAATAAGGGAACAGGCAAATAATTACCAAGTAAGAGTTCCCAAAGAGGTCTACACTTTATGGAAAATAGCATCAGAAGTATGTGTGTGTTTGTGTGCATACTAGTATAAATGAATGGGTGGTGGTAGAATCTGTTCAGAGTTAAACAGACTCATATAAAGGTACATCAAGATGGTTTAGATGGATTTTTGAATTTTTCTTTAGATGGAAATATTTTGAAATGACAATAATAAATGAAGACATTGCCATTTTTATATACTTCTTAGGTAGAATGTCTGGAGTAGAAAGAACTTACCTGAATTGCTTACTGGACCAAACCCCCTAGCAGTTCATGCATTTGAGTTACCCATTATTGTCTTGTACTGAGCAGTGGACCACATTACTCCACAGGTGTTCTTACCAGATTATGCTAAAAATGCTAGATTCATTTACTGAGACTTTGTTATAATACACTGATGATTCCTTCTGCAACTTTGAAATATCTGTGTGACCCAAAATTTGAGGTGTGTTAGCCCTGGCAGTAACGTTCCCCAGTAGTTTTCTATGGAAAATAAATATTTCTTGATCTTCTTTACACCATTGTACAAACATTACTTCAAGACAAATCTCACAGCTCTTCTTCCTACCATATTTCCCCCACGCCTAGAAATTGCTACGAAAAAATTCTGCCATTGTTGTATGATCATAATGTAATGGGAAAACGAGATGTTAATGACCACACAAGAGGAAAGCAGCGCTTCTATGTGCCATGGTCTATGCTTAGTGCTTTTACATGAAATAATAACAATAATACCAATACTTGAATAGACTCACTGGACTCCAGCAGTATTTTAAGTACTTTCCATATGTTAACACCTCACACCTTGGCTATTATTATCTCCATTATATAGATAATTTGAAAAACTGAGAGATGAAGTAAATTTCTTGGCTTAGGTTCTATACTTTTAACTACTGCCTTAGATTGCCTTTCAGGATGTTATCTAATTGTATGGGCCACTTAAGATAATCTCTTGATGTAGATATTGTTATAACCATTTTACAGATAGTTTAGCTGAGGCTTACAGGAACTAAGTGACTTGGTTAACTATATATTGCTTGTAACTTGGACCTAAGATTGCCGAAGTCAAAAACTTGTGCTCTCTCTCTTTTATATAGAAGTAAACAATAATTATTTCTCATTGGACTAGCTTATCAACAATATGTGCTTTGTCTCCCTCATTTGTTTTTTATATGTAGCAAAATATTAAAATGTTATAAATTAGGGAACTATAAAATATATACATAGCTGTGCCTTCGATTTTATTTAGCAACTTTATTTATTAAAGAGATAAGCAGAGGCAAGAGCTGGGATTCTGGTCATTTTCATGGTGGTCAATGTAACCATTGTGGGATATATCACTGTGGTTTGCCTTTATTTTCCCAATAAGTTAATAAAATGATTTTTTGTGTCATTATCTAGCTTTCTTTGCTAGCACATAAGTTTAAAAGTTTGATATAAAAGAAAAATGGAAGTAGTGAAATAGTTTATTTTTATACAAAGCGAAAATAAAATTTCTCCTGGCATAATGACTGTCCAGAGATAAATATGCTACAATTGCTACAGTGGAACCATTGGCCCTTAGAAATAAACTCAAAGGGGAAAAGTTTAGAAACAGTTGAAGTTGTGTAGCCACATTAGATTCAATGGAAGTCAAATTTGAAGGGTCATTTACAGGTATTGACAGGTATTGGTTCTGCCAAATGCCTTCCCCAGTCTGAGTTAGTCCTCCAAGACATTCAAGACCAGCCGATGTAATATAGTTCATTTACTGTTATCTAGTTCCATGATTTGTATTACTCTATAAAATGCAATGTTGGATATATTTATATTTAAAATCTGCAGTCTCTGTTTCTTTTGTTTATTGTATTTTTTCCCTAGACTCATTGCCTTTAATAATAAATAATTAGGAGGAAAAATGATGGAACAAGCATTCTCTTCTGTTTTTCATAGTAAAAAAAAACAAGAGGTATACTTAAAGACTAACAGTGTAAAAAGTGTTATTAAATTACATTTTAAGAAGATGCTTGCTATTTCATAAATGTCTATAATAATAAACGCAGTCCATAAAATATGAAATTATTGGAGTGTTCTAAACTGTAGTCACATCACCTCTGAGAACAAAAGGACTATTCAAACCACAGGCAAGAGGGGATGAAGCAGTGGAGAGTGAGGGTGTGGAGAATTACTGATGACTGCAGGCCAGCTCCCTGGCCTTCCCCTCCCCCCCATAGCTGCAGCCACTGGGGGAGAAGTAAAACTGACACTAGTTGTTTATCACGCTTTAAGACCAGAATGTAAAATGAAAACCATTACTACCTCTCAGGATGCAAGGAATGTACAAGAAAGGATTAAATCAATTGAAGATGTTATCTCAATGGGAGAAGGAATTCTAATTAAATTGAACTCTTAAAAAAAAAGACTGCCCATTTCAAAAGACTGATAGAGACATATATCTGATGAGTCAACTTGGTCTTTTCATGGCCCTAGCCAGGCCCCTTTTCTATTTATGCTTATGATTAGAGGGATATAGAGCCCATGAGAGCTTGCTATCTACCAAATCCAGCCACACAGTCTTAAAAAATCACTTTCTGAGTCTACAGATAATTCTTATATCAAATAAGTTGATACAAGGCACCAAGAGTTAGTAGGCTTGGACTAGAGTCAAATCCACTGCATTCATTAAAACTTTACCAGCCTGTGTCCAGCTTATGTTAAGATCTAAGAGAAAACTAGAAATATATGGCAACACCACTCCCCTCAGGGGACTGACAGCATAGTGTGCTGGCAAGAGGCAAACATAGCAAAAGAAGACAATGTAATTAAGGGAAAGGCAGTGAGATACAGTGGAGCCATTTCAAAGGCAGTCAGGTTTACTTTGCTTCTCTGTGACTTTGGGCTAGTTATTTAATCAGAACTTGAGTTTTGATATTTGTAAGGTGGATGAAGACATCGATGTTTGAAATGGACATCAATATCCTAGGAGAGAGCCTTGCACACATTATGCATTCACTATGCAAAAGTCTTGTTGATAATGTTAATGATGCTATAATAACGTTCCCAAATGAGAAGCCAAAAATAACTCAATTAATAGGACTACCTCGTACAGGCTGGAGTGTTTGAAGAGTGCACCATGGAGTTCAGAGATCAGAATCAAGAAGGCCCTGACGTGTCAGCAAAGGTGAGTGAGGCAAAAATGTGACATGCTTAAGGACTGCTAAGGGAACCATCTTCAGGCCTTTCAGAGTTTCAGGCAGTTTATACTTTGGCTTTAGGGACAAGTGAGGACACTTAACACATTTGTCCACATTCTCTGAATGAGTCAGCCATGAGCCTCAGTGCTTATGATTACTGTAGAGTTGGTGCCAGCTTTGCCTCATCAAGAATGCCAGAGGTAATGTAGTTTTAATGACGTCCATTGTGTTTGAAGCTTCCTTGCTAAAATCCAGCATCTCATTGCACATTTAAACTGACCTGAGTATACTAATGAAGATTAATTGTTCATTGATTAAGGGAAGATGAATCACCCTATTACTGATGTGAACTTTCTGTCCTAAAGTAAAAGTGTATTGAGCTTCAAAAATACTGGTACAGATATAGTGGGAGCCTCCATTTAATAATCTTTCATTTTATTTTACCCTGTTAACAATGGCAACAAACATTTGTGGCTTTTGAAAAAAAATCAAGTGAAAGTTTTATTAGTTTTCTTAAAAAAAAAAAAAAAGTCTATCCACAGTGAATGAAATATAGGGGGAAGGGGAGTTGCTGATCAAGAATTAAAACAACAAAGTTGGCTATCTGAAACAGCTATGGTTTTAATA
>PVKE010050589.1:0-10912 GCA_004027555.1 Craseonycteris thonglongyai
CCAGGTGTAGCATCTGCAAAAAGATTAGGTACATAGGCCCTGCCCGTGCTCTCCTGGAGTTTATCATCTAGTGACAGAGACAGTCAGGGAACAAGTACATAAATTGACATATAATTACAACTTGTGATCAGTTTGTAAAATAAGCAATAGAGGAAAATATACCTTGCTAAGAGATGGCATTTGAGGAGAGAGTGGGAAAATGTGCAAGAGAAGGGAGGAGTGGTCTAGCTAAGGTAACAGAATATGGGGAAATACTTGAGGCGGGAACTAATTTGGTTAATTCATGAAACAAAGAAAGTCAAGGGAGTAGTGCCTAGAGAGAGAGGAGGAGCATGAGACAAGGTGAGAGTGCAGAAGCAGCAGGGTCTGATCCAACTGGGCTTTGTCGCTAAGACTAGATGTTTGTGTCTTATTAAGATGGCAATGGGGCATAAGAGTGAACAGTGGTTGTCCAGGGGGGTGAACTAGGTAGATGGGAAATGGGGATGGTAGAGGGGCTTGACACTATTATTTTATGCTCTTTATTAATTTAGAAATATCTGAATGTGTTATGTATTAATAGTTAAACATTTCAAACGTTCTAATTGGAAGGCTTTTATAGTTTTAAGTCAGGGTCTATCTTAACATGGTTCTGCTTTTAAAAGATTACTTTGGCTGTTGTGTAGAGAATAGATTGGATAGGGGATGAGTGGGAGTTCAACATTATAACATATTCTAGGGAAGTGCTGTTGTGGCTGGGACTAAAGTGATGGCAGTGGATTAGAGAGAAGAAGGATTTAAGATTTATTTTTGAGGGATAAAAAAAAGCTAAGAATTATGGGTAAGATGTTAAGGGTTAAAGAAAGCTGAGGGAAAAAGTTATTGTTTGACCAATGCAGCCATATCCCACGATATAGAATATCAGAATAGAAACTAGTTTGGGGGAGGATAAGTAAGAAATTCTGTTTTATAAATGGTAAACCAAGTATGGCTGTGAAATCCCAAAGAGGTGCTATTTAGTGAGCAGTTGAACATATGAGTTTGCACCTAAGGGAGAGGTCTGGGATGGAGATATGTGTTTGGGAGTCATCAACTTGATATTTAAAGCTTGATATTTAAATTATATTTAAAGCTTCAATAGTATACAGGACCTGCTAGAGGGTGAGGAGGCAGAGGTAGAAAAGGAATAAGCCCTAGGTCTTGTCTTCATGTGAGACTAAAAGGAAGGAGGAATACTGAAGGGAGACAGATAAAAAAGCCAGAGTAGCAGGAGGAAAATCAGGACAGTGAGTTATCTCAGAAGCTAAGAGTATTTCAAGAAGTGCAAGAATCCAGAAGACTCTAGTTATACTCTGGAATTTTCCACTTCTTATTTCTATTTGAATAGGTCATCCAATATCTTGGAATTTTTCATTTTTTATCTGTAAAATTCACCTGTATCACAGTTTAGGATGGTCATTGTTGAAAAGCTCAATTAAATTAACATGTTTTCCGTATTACTTTATACATGGATATATATTAATCTATACAATCTATTGTACTTAATATATAATGTCCTATTATAATTATATGAAGGCAGATGATAGCATGAATTTCTTTATTACCTTGATAATGCCTCACTTAAAACACTTGTGCATTAATGGTATAAAAGAAATTTAAATCAGAATTAGGTTACCAAGTAATATTGAGTTAAGGTGTTTATTTGAAGGGAATGGAGGGGCAGTAAAATAACTAGATATATTTATTAAAGAAAAATCTTTAACTAAACCTGAGTATATTGTTTAAAATCAAAATATAATTTCCTATATTGTCTTTGTTAACACCTAATGTGTGTCTAGGTAGAGAGATATCGCTAATAACTGTGGTTGTTATAGGGTTAAAATGCTGAGTTAAAATAAGTCATTGGGAAGGAAAAAAGAAGAAAAAAAACCCCACAACCTTTACACACTTTGTTAAAACAAGAACAAAGAGCTCATGGAAAGTACCAGGTGTGACATGGAACAGATAAGGAACAAACTCTTCTGTGTACATATCACTCTAAGATTATTTAATGACTCGAAAGATGACCTCCACCGAAAGGTGTGGCATGAAAGTGAGCATGAAACAGAACACTAATCATATATTTCAGCAACTCTGATTTTCAGCGGGCTGAGCTTTGGCGCTGACAGTCAACGTGTCCATTGTACGACAGGTTTATTTCTTACATAAGTTTACTATTATCCTGAAAACCCTGGTTACCGGCCAGGCGCTCTCTGCCTCCTGCCCTCCATGTTGTTCTCTTCACTCTCCTGCCCGCCTCTCTTCTGCTGTGGAACGCAGATATCTGGTCTCACAATTCTGAAGTGCTTTAGGCTTTCTTATATCGTGACTTTCTTTTCCCGGTCGCTGCAATTAGGTAATCATTTAATAGTCCTTGCCTTGTAATTGAGATGAAAGTTATAACTCCCCTTGGCTTTCCAGATGACTTGTTGTACCTACATTTTCCACCTCTTCATATCATGAGATTAAAGCATTAAGTGAGCTCAAGTAATGTAATAAAATCTGGAATTAATTAACTGAACCGAAGATGATTATATTATGAATTAAGTTGATCCTTCTTAGAGAGTATGGTAACTACCACAATAAATAAATGTATAAAAATGAAGTTTTCAGGGGATTTAATTTTCAAAAGAGCTTTTACTAATTCTATTAATATTTATTGAGTCCTATTGGTACCATTAGTATCTAACCTCATTCATTCTGATTAGAACTGTCATTCCTTTTGCAATAACATAAATTTATGGTGATAAAGAAATCTTAAGGCCGCCCACATAAGATCTCATTGTAATAAACATTTATTGAGCATCAACTATGTACCAGGAACCCTAGCCCAGTGTCTGGCACATAGGAAGAACTTGATACAAGCCTAGAAGAAAATTTGGCTGGGAAGAGAGAAAGCTATTTATAAAAACTAACTCTAGGTAGCATTTTAAGAGCCCAAATAGAGAGAAGTATAAAGAGATATAGGAACAGGAAAAAGAACACTGAAGTATGTTTATAATCATCCAAATATTACTAACTGAACACTCTTAATTATTTTATGCTTTACATCATGGCACCAAAATATTTTCAGGGCTATCTGGATTTTTAGGGGATTGAGTAGGGTGATGAGAAGTAAAAGTAAAGTAAAATGGTTAAAATCCCAACTGAACAGGTGGTGTATAGAGATGTATGAAAATAGCTTAATAGAGAAAATTACTTTAAAACATCAAGGCTGTCATTAAATGCACAACTGACTCAACCATTTCAAATATTTTCTGAACCAAATGTTATACAAATTATTATTTGATTCAACTGATTCGATGGGGGTGAGATGACTGGGAAATTTCTCTAACATTTATCTCTCAGGCATGGAGGGTGATGAAATTGCTTCTATTTAGCAAACATGAAAGTAACTTCATTGCTTTGTATTCACTTGGGCTTAACATTCAGCATATTTTGAAAGTAACTCCAATTCTTGCAGCTGTTCACAAGACTCCTGGTGACCCCTCTAGATAACCAGCAGTGTCTGATCTCGTTGTTTAAAAACTGATCCTTTTCTTCCTGAGAAGGTACTGTTTATGCCATTTGGTAAACATAGAAAAGAAGGGAGAGAAGAAAAACTCCAAACCAAACCAAACCAAACCAAACCAAACCAAACCAAACAACCAAACCAAACCAAACCAAACCAAACCAAACTCATCTAGTGGATTGGGAGCATTAAAGTAAAATGGTAGAGAGTTGAGGAGCTTCCTGTTAAGTGGATTTATGAGATTGAAAACAGGACATGACTGATTATTTTTTTAAAAAAGAGGTTATACAAAATCACCATTGCCAACTTCCAGGCTTGGGCTGCTTTTAGCTGATGCAGTGTTCAGAAAAGAAAAAGAAAATGAAGTTTGAATGTCTTATGAGGGCTACATGTTTTTAGTTCCACACAGACCTCACCACTCCCTATTATCTTATACCTGACTGTCAGATTCTTATGCTACTTGCCCTCCCACCCAGGTCCCAGAGATTGCAACACCTGATAAAAATGATGAGTCATGTACCTTTCACTTCTAGTGTTTAATGGTTCTCTTGGCCAGGCACAGAATTAGCATTTACCAAATATAAATGTATGTTGAATAAATGAGTAAATAGTAGTGGTAAAAGATATATATCAATTATAGTCACATATTGCATAGGCGCAATTTGGTTTTAAGTCAGTATAGCCCCCTGTTCTATGAGTGCAATTTTCTGAAAATGCTATCAATGCGTGCCATTGTATGAAGAAGAAGAAATAGCAAGGTGCTTTCTCGTCCTCTGGGAAGATGGGGTGGGGACGTGGGGTTAACTTTTGATGACACTACAGACTATTGACTTGGAATTTGTTGAAGATAGGCTGAATAGTTTTGTGTGTGTGGTTTTTTTCCTTTTTTTTTTTTTTTTTTTTTTTTTTTTTTTTTTTTTTTTTTTTTTTTTTTTGTATTTTGAAAGGGAGGAGGGGGGAGGGAGAGTTGGGGGAGGGGGAAATTCAAAGACCTTTCTTACCTGTACTTATAAGTGTCCTGTTTTGCACATGTTTGATTTAGCTTTCTATTTAACCTTCCCATCTCCTTCTCCTTATCTTCAGAACAAGTTGTTTATCAAGGTGATTGGTAATATCAATTAATCAGTGTTGTTTTTCATGTGACCTTTTTAGATGATTGTTGTCTTACAAAGTAATAATATGTAGTAGAGTACTCAACTATGTGCTATTTCTTTTCAAATAAGAAGTAGTAAAGATGTAAAAATACTCTGAAAGAGGGCTCATTGTGTTCAGGTTTTGGTTCTTTTTTTTTTTTTTTAAGGTTTTTAGGCCTGTTTAGTAGAATCTTGATTGCTTCCAAAATATTACTTTTAAACAATATTTCACATCATTCTACTGGCTCAAAAATTTGTTTATTCAATATTATTTGTCAAGAACCCATAATTTGCTAATTATATGAATTCACCAAATGTCTTTTTTCCTTCTGTTTAACAAAATTGACAAAAAAACATGATCAAGCAAATAGGAAAGGGCATGTGAAACAAACTGCAGTTTTCGCAGCAGCAGATGTAGCCTGTGTACTGCTATGAATTGGCAGTGCGTAGGGACTTGACCTTGGAGTATGAAGTCTCTTCTGTTAACATTATTTCATTCCAAACATGGCTGGGTGCATGGATTTCTTTCCTCCTTTTTTCTTGTCTCTCTTGATGTCACAGACACATATTCTACACTTTCAAGTTCAGTAAGTATTACTAGAGTGCCTAGTACCTGCCTAGCCCTGATCATGTTTAAAAAGACCAGGTAGCATCACTCTCTCTATATTCCACATTCTAGAGAGAACATTTTAGAGCCTTGTCTGACTTTTAAACAGGCACGTATTCACTAAAAAACCCTCGTCTAACACCTAGAATAATCACATTCTTCTAAACGTCATCTGGGTGTTTACACAAGCTGCATTGCCGTCCATTCTAAACCTTCTCTCTCTTTTGTGTTACTCCCGTCACGTTGATTTATACCTGAAGAAAACTGACATAAAAGGATCTTATGTTTAGGGTTTATAAATTTCACAGAATAGGAAGGCTATAAATGAAGGCTTAGTTTATAAGTCTGACCTTGGTATTATTCTTAATAATATAAATCCTGTATACATACTCTATGTGATTAACTTGAGTTAGAAACTGTCATCAAAATTAGCATATTTTTTAAGAATCAAAAGCATCTTACCTCTTGGTAATTGTGTTATATTGATTTTCCTAGAGCAATGGGGAAAATTTTAATTTTGTTTAAAATATGAATAATGTTCACACCTGCAAGCCATTATTCTGCCTTCTTAAATTTCAGGGTCTCATTCACATCATCTTACATTTCATAGCTTTGTTAGGGGATGGTGCTGAAATAGTAAAATCATAGAACGTTCCAGTGTCATTAATTCTAAATGAAAAGCTATAGGCTATCAACACTGCTAGTGCTTATTTTCTGTATTATGATAGAAAAAAACAAATGACGTATTTTCTCCTAACTTTCCTCATGGTGGATCAGGTAGCATCTTGCTTCATGTGAGACGAATCATACATTTTTCTTCTCTTCAGAAATCTGTGTTCCTGTAATCACTTTAAGAGGAAGAGGAAAAAAATTCTGTTTAGGTTGGATGTAATCTTGTCAAATGCTTACCTTGGTCAGTTCTTTCAGTTTCAGAGAATAACCACAACTCTGGATACAATGATGATGAGTTGTGTTAATATCTAAAGGAATCACACTGATGTTTCATTAATTCCACATTAACCAACATGACATCATTTTAAATAACAAGAGCTGTTGTCAACATTTGAGTACTGAGCCCTTGGAACAGTTCAAGAAATAGTTAAGAAAGATTGCTTCAGGTTAATTCATTAACTAGTGACAGCAGAAGAAACAGAAGCAAAAGTTCATGTCTTAGTTTGGGCCACTTACTGAGTGAGGCCTTGTGAAATCATAATATAACCCAACAAGGTGCTGGAGTGGCTATAAAAGCTAATAGAACCCCAGGCTCTAATATAGAAGTACAGTGACCTAATTTAATGGGGGTAATGGTGAGCTCTGTTGTGCTTAGAGCCAGTTTGTGTTATTGTCTTCATTTTGGGGCACTCTGTTTTAAGGGAGATATTTATGAACTGAACAGCTTCCTAAGAAAGGACACAAAAATAGCAAGAGGTGCACAGATATATCAGTGAGTCAAAGAACCTAAGGAAATTTTGATAAAGTTTAAAGGAACATGAGTAATAGTTTCAAATATTTAAAGAGTTGTCATGTAGGAGCAGCATGGTTAGACTTGTTCATTATTGCACAAGCTGGTATATAATTAATTAAAATTGTGAATCCAAATTTTAAGGGGGCATAGGACATTTCAGCAAAGCTATTTTGACTGAACTAACTCAAAAAGTTGTGAGATAGAGTAACCATAGGTATCTAAACAGACGTTGCAAGATCATTTGTCATACAAAATTTCTCTAGCTGAATGATTTATAAGAAAGGATGCCATCTAAGAGCTCCGTGTTCTAAAATTCGAAGCCTTCTTCTTACTGAGCGTGTAAATTCTGATTATTTGCTATAAATTATAGTCCATTTTTTTATTATGAGGGCAGAAACTCACTGCTCAGTGGTTTGCATTTTCCTTATTAGGAGAGTCAAATTTGTAATTATGACAGTGGACTGGACTTCTCTTGAACAAAGGTTATGACATGGAAATAGGCTGAGGTCCAAGAGATAATGATCATATGGAGACATAAATCTGAAACTCTCCGTGAAAACATTGTTGAAAAATTATTGTTGGAGTGCATTCAGTTAGCACTACCATCTTAAGCAGCATATAAACAATGGGTCCTTTAATCTTTGTGAGGTTTCTGTGAGGGACTCACAGTTCTATTGGACATATAGGGGATGGAATGGAATGGAAAGGAAAGTGAAGCAATGTGGAAGGAATCAAGAATCAACAGGTTTTTGCCATCTGAACTATACATCTCTCTTCCTATTGGAAGCCTTCTCTAGCCCATATTTTAAGAAAAAATTTGTAATTTAACTTATGTTTGCATATGATACATTGGAGAGGTAGAGAGTGGGAGACCAAATTATCAGCCTTCAGAACTCAAGGTACATTATCCAGATGAAATGTGTAACTACAGTAATGAATAAACAATTAAGGAAAATATGGGAGTCAAAATTTCCATAGTGGCTCAGCAGCAGTATGCTGGTATATCCGGAATGGGGGAGGTTGGTTCAGCACGTTCTACAGAGAAAAGTTGATGTGGATCAGATTCCTGGTTTATGAGGACTTTGAGATGAGCTCTGGTCTGACTGGGGTGATCTTTACTTTGAAAGACCTTAAATGAGTCATGCTGCTGGTAAACAGCACAGTGGTCACTCACCCCCAAATCTGGTGACCTAATCTTATCCTCTACACTGAATTCTTCACTTAGTTTTTATCTCAGGAACATTTTAGTCCTGGTGGAATCAGATGAGGAAGGGAATGCAACCACAGCCTGGGTGGGGAGAGAAGTCATGAGAAACACGAACGTGGGTGTGTGCTGGGTCGGGAGCTGGAGCCCCACCTCTTTGCCCCAGTTTGGGTGCAGGTTTATAGTCTCTCTTCACACTGGGAGAGCTGCTTTTTGAACCATTACCCATCTGTCTGCAATAAATGGGCCTCCCACATACGATATCCTGGGTCCTAATCCTTGAATAATAGTTATAAGTGGAAAGTGTCTCTGAGGCAATTCCTACCGAGAACAAGGAGTCAGTCCTAGAAAGGATCTGTTTATCAAAAATCAGCCAATGGTAATTTTCTCTTCAACTGACTTCTTTGAGTCTTTGCTTCTTAAATATTCATGGAGCCTTCAGTGATTTCAGATTAAAGATCTCCACAAGATGAGTAGTTCTCAGAATCTTACATCTAAGGTGGTATTGGGATGTGTTTCTAAGTTTCCCCTGAAATAGTTTAAAATCCCTTTGCAAAGCTGTCTTGCTTTCATTTACTGAAAATGAACAATGCTAAGGCAGGACCCAAAGGACATTAAAACCCCATTATAGCTCACTTCCTGAAACCTTGGATTTGGTTATCCTACAGGTAAAAATCACTTCCCTGTGTATAAAGGGAAGTGTAGTATTTCCTTCTCAGCATACTGCAATGCCTCTAATGTAGTATCTCTCTGAAGTGTTAGTTGAATGAATACATTCAGATAATTCCATGCCCCATGTCTTCCTGTTTTGATTAAATTGGATTCTCAGAAGACAAATGGAATCTATGTGAAATATTCTATACCAGTTATCTTTAAATCATTACAGTATCCTGGGACCAAATCTGGTCTTTGATTTTTAATTAAATACTATGTAATTTAATTAAATAATTAATACTAAAATGATAGTTAAAGAGATCCATAAAGAAACATTTTACATTGATTTTCATGTTAATAACATTTAAAATGATGTATATTGGAGAAGTATTTTGATATCTATTTTCATCCCATTGTACTCTCTGTAAAGTGGGTAGAATATAAATACAGATACAGTGAGGTTAATCCACTCCTTAAATAAAAGATATTTTTATAACACATGGATTTTTCCAAGAAGGAAACTGGTTCTTCTCCACCCTCTAAGTTGCTCTTTATTAAAAAGAAAAGTGTTTGCTCAATTTTATTTCTCTCAATGCAGGATGATAAAATGGCTATGGATGATGTATAATCAGTTTTTATGGGTGATGTTCCCACAAAAGGAGGGGTTCAGAAGTGAACGAGTTACCCTATGACAATTCAAGTTCTCGCCTTGTCGTATTAGACACCCATCTTATTCTGTTTCTGTTTGTGGTTTCAAATCATCAGAAACTAAACGTAAAATTCGTTTCAAGCATTTGAGATGGTAATGAGCCTTTCAAATTTTTAGTCAAAACTTTTCAGGGGGTTTGTGCATTTGCCAGGAGCAAGAATACGTCTGATATCACAGCAGCCTTGTAGCTACCTGACTGTTTTTCTGTGGTATTCCTTCCTCTTAAGCTAGTCAGTCAAGCTTGCCATAAAAGTTAACACTGAGATGTCGAAAGCTGATTTTTTTAAGTATGAGTATTAACAGCATTTGAATCATAAAAGAGACATTTCAGGTTGAACTATGGGGTAAGTTTCCAACCCATCTTAGTTCTATTGCAGCAGTTAAAAAAATTGTAACAAACCAAGGCAAAACAACTTTAGATGGTCAAAAGGATTTGTAATTTCAAAGATTTTCTCTGAGGTGAGTGTTAATGAATGTCAAAGCAATAACGTAAAAGACATTATACCAGTTTAATGATTAATAGAATAAGAAAAACACAAGGCCTTTTGTCAGATAAATGACTACTGTTTGGTGTTCTTTTACCAAGAGAGTATCAAAAGTGATCTGAAGATAGGCACTACTGGCCCAGGGGCAAGGCAGCAAATCATAACATAGCCTGTTACATAATAACCAAAGCAGGAAAACTAATTAGTGTGTGTTAGTATAATTATTTTCCCACTTGGCAACTTTGACATTGAGCATTTTTACGGCATTTGGAGTCTTTGTGGAAACTTTCTATTTCTGAAGATTTTAAATAAACGTTTAAAATTGTATGCAACTGGCTTTGTACATCTATGGTATAAGTGTATCACTAAAAAAAATTCAAAGATTACTCCAAATTGTTGGAACAGCACAGCTGGTACTGTTCGGTTTTATACAAATGATGCTATAACACAAGTCCATAAGGGAAATGACAGTAATAACATACAACAATTGCAAAGTAATGGTCATCAATGAGTTTTATTTTAAGCAACAGTTTATACCTCTTGGGTGTCCAATAGTTCCTATGACATGCTCTTGGTGTAGTGAAGGAATTAACGGTGACACATACTCTAAATGATTGAAATCAACTTCACTCCACCTGTTCTAAGTATGAAAAGCACTGTAGGTCATTCTCACATTCACATCAGGAAAAGTACCCTTAGGTTTCAAAAGTGCAACATTGATTCTTATTTCCTTTTCCTCACTCTTTTATTACTTTCACTTCATTACTTGTTGTGAATCAAGTCATATTTTGCTCCTTATAACTGACTCTAGAAAAGCTGGTAAGCAATGCTGGGTGAGTTTTAGGGGAACTAGGCATGGATTTCAGTTGCAAATTTTGCCAATTTGAGTAATTGCTATTTGCTCAGAATGTCATGTGCCCACTAATGGTGTACAAAGTACTTGTAGGGATGTAATCTTTTTTTTTTTTTCTTTAATTTATTGTTAAATTTGATGAGGTTACATTGGTTGGTAACAATTAGACAGTTTACAGATGTACAAGTCCACCTCACATCATTCATGCATCGTATTATGTGCCCATCACTCAGTATCAGTTCCCCTTCCATCACCTTATATCTAGTGCCCACT
>PVKE010050590.1:0-10903 GCA_004027555.1 Craseonycteris thonglongyai
AATAATACTTAGAGATATGGGTTCATTCTTATTGTAGATTATTTCTTTAGGGTAAATTCCCAAGAGCAAAATTTCTGGCTTAAAGGGCACTACCATTTTGGAGGTGGGGGGGTGGACGTTGCTCAGTGGATATTGCTAAATTGGTTTCCAAAAGGTTTGTACTAGATTACAATACCAACATCAGTTCAGGGAGGTAGGAACCAGTTAGAACACCTTAGCCTGCGTTAGTTATTGTCATTTTTACACAGGTTTGGCTGAATGGTGCCTCATTGTTTGGTATTTCTTCGATTATGGTGAAGTTGAGTATGGCTTTATTATTATTGCTTTAGATTTTATTTACTTTCTTGGTTTTGTTATAGGCAGAACCTATCCATTTGAGGTCAGATTTTCTGCCAAGACTTTTTTAGATTCTTGGGTCTTATAGTTAAAAAAGAAAAAGAAAAGAAAACAAAAACCAAGCTAACATTACCAATCAAGAGCCCATCTGTATAACAAGTACTTTGGACATATTTTATGATTGGATTAGCTGATCATGATCCTTGCAGCTCACCAGTCAAAAAGGTGATGCTTACTAATATTTGTAAAATAGAGGTGCGACCCTTTGCTCTTCTCTACTGTCCTCTCATTTCCTGCCACCCTCCTTCCCTGCAAGCACTGTTTTCATCTCTTTGGAGATAAAACATAAAAGGATCAGCTCTTCAGTCATTCTCCTTCAATTTATAAAACGTGGGTTGCCTAAATTATGTACTAGGATAGAAGGAGGATAAAGAAAATCACAGCATTGTAACAAATTGCCTTTAACCGCACTACAAAAGCACATGTCTCACATGGAATAGTAGAAAGGTGCGTCTGAGGGTGTAATCTTAGCATGTGGTGAAGGGGAGTCCAACTTGTTTTTCAAGTTGGTCTTGAATCACTTTGTTTCCTCTGGAATGCTCACCATCCTCAGCATTACAGAGTTTGCTTGATGACAAACTCTTTCATTCTGCTTTACATACCAGGCCGCTGAACTGGTTTGTTTATTTGACTGGGGTCAATGATTAAACCACCCTTTGTTTGGCAGCAGTGCTCAGCATTTGATGGGTGACTCTTGTCCCCCAGGCACCCTTAGAGTGGCCCCTGTGGTCTCTCTTCTCACCCTACAAGGACAGGAACGGTCTAAAGGACACACAGTTCCTGGGGCAGGAGATAGTTTCTTGAGCGTATAGGCTTACTCTGTCCTTGGGTCATGCTGCCCCAAATGGGGGCCTGTTAGGAGACTGATGTTGGTGGAATAACAGGGTGTATATATACAAAAGAGAATGGTTGTGGCTCTATTTCAGTTTAATTTGTTAATGAAACAAGACGGAGCGCATTTTCCCTTCCCGCACACCTCTCAGGCTGTTTGAGATGAGGCACAATTAATTTATTTGTACTGTCTGTGGAGGCGTATGCCAGCTAATGTAGTGCAAGAGCTTTTATCTTTCTTTTAGTAATGAAGAGGGGCAGGCTGCTGGCGAACTGACAAGGATTGCTGATGACTCATTCTCAGACTGCAAAGTGCTTTCTTCTGAAATCATAAAATGTGCACACACACACTTGCATACGCACGGGTACTTGCAAACCTTGTTCCTGTTTGAAGTTGGCAGAACCAGTTTAGGAAAGTTCAGGCGCCTCTGAAAGACTGTGGGGGAAAGAAAGAAGGCACAGGCGACGCTGTTTCTCCGACTCCCTGGCCTGACTGAGGGCAGGACCCTTTGGTTAGTGGGGGCCCTGCCCTTCTGGGGCAGATACTCCCTGCCCAGCCTTGGAAGGCTTGATCCATTGTGTTGTTTTTTGTGCTCTAGTAGGCAGCCTTCCACCATGGCCTCCTGCTTGGGGGGCCAGCTGGCCAGATGCCTGGCTTACCTGGGGGAGCCTGCCCTTCTGGGCCGCCTGCTACCCGAGATCCCGTAGTCATGAATTCTGGGCCTGTCTGGTGTTAGCCCTTGAGTGCACTGGGTTCCTTCTGGTCTGGCCTTGGCCATGACTCTGTTGCTTGTAGGTTATTCTGTCACCCCACTTTGACATACTTCAGAAGCAATAGTTTACATAGTACCTAACAGTTGTTGGGCTCTGTACAGTATATAAGGCATTCGGCATTATAGCAACTTCAGTTGGTTAGATTGTTATTCCATTTTGTGGATGAGGAAACTGAGGTTCATACAAGTTTAATACTATGTTTATGATCAAGCAGCTAGCTGGTAAAAAGGTAGTGGTGATGAAACCAGGGCTTTGGATTTTAAAACCTGACACTAAGGTTTTGTTTTTTTTCAATGACATATTCATTAAGGACAGAATTCAGTATTTCCTAGTAAGAAATGTAAAAGTGATTGGGTAGGGAAGCTCTTTGGAATTATTGAGAATATATACATTTCTTTGTGTTCTATGGAGTAGCAGGAGGGTCACAGGATATTTTCTGGAGACCTAAAAACAATATATTTTGCCCCAGTTTGCAGTGGTTCAACAAAATAAGCTAAAGTATTTGTCATAAACTCAGAAGTGTTCCTTTCTGTGTCAGATGGCTGATGTGCTGGTTGTGAAATGAGAGCTAAATGCAAATGTCCTAGTTGGTTTGTTACCTAGGTGTAAGTGACATGGACCGCTGGGCATGGCCTTGTTGACTTTCAGAGCTGGAAGGAACCATGGAGATTTTACAGATGAGGAAACTATGGCCTAGAGAGAACACGATTTTGTTTTAGGAGGAATTCCATTCATTTATCCAACCGTCCATTTGTTCCTCTGGCAAATATTTATTAAGCCTGTACTGGACTGGGAGATAAGGCTTGAGCTCCGAATGAAATGCACAGTACTGTCTTCAAGGAACATACCACAGTAGTGGGAACTCAGCAGAGCAGGCACTTAGAGAATGGCGCATCAAGGCTGTGATGGGTGAAATCAGGGTACCTGGGCACAGACGAAGGGCACATAACTGGAGTGGGGGCAAGTATTGTAGAGTCAGGCAGGCTTCCTTGAAGGAGTGGTAAAGAATGGAGCTAAAAGTCATTTGAATGTGGAAAGCCCATGTGAACTAAAAACGGGGGCTTCCTCAATTCTCAGGTCCAACAGAAGTCAGTGCCACCAGAAAGGCTTTATGTGACAGAAACAACAGGCATCAGACTTTGTGAGATCCAAGCCTGTGTAAGAGGTGCTCACTTAAGGCCATCAGTCACATGAGCTGTTCAGTGCTCGGAAGACATCATCTGAATTGAGATGTTCCATAAATCTACAATGACCACTGGACTTCAAGGATCTAATACAAAAGGAGAATGTAAAATAACTCGTTTTTTATGTGTGTGTGTGTGTGTATTTTTATTAATGGCAGGGTCTAGCAAAAGTAGCATCCCCTTTAAAGTAATATAGTATAAACGGATGTGTTGTCTTAGTAACCAAATAAAAGATTTAGTGTAGATTACCAGTTCATAAAAAAGGGGCATTACTTCTGCCGGACCCTGTATTTGGGTGTGTTAGGTTAACCAAAGAAGTTATTGAAATGAGTTTCACCTGTTTCTCTTCATTTTAACAAGGCTGCTAAAATATGTGTGTCATCGCACATGTGGCTTACAGGGCATCTCTGTTGGACAGTGATGCTGGGCAAAGAGGGGGGTCCTGGAGAAGAACTGGGTTGATGATGAGAACACAGCATTTAGAACAAGCTTGTCCAACCCATGGCCCTCACACCGCATGCAGCTCAGGATGACTTTGAATGTGGCCCAACACAAATTCATAAAATTTGTTAAAATATTTTTTGTGTGATTTTTTTTTTTCATTTTCTTTCTTTTTTTTTTTAGCTTACCAGCTATCGATAGTGTTAGTGTGTTTTATGTGTGGCCCAAGACAGTTCTTTCAATGTGGCCCAGGGGAGCCAAAAGATTGGACACCCTGGTTTAGAGTGAAGAGATGTGAAGGGTCCCAGGAGCATAGGATAGTCTATGGCAGGTCCTCACATTCCTGGATCTTCCTGCCCTCCTATAATATGGTACTAACTGCCTTTCAGCTGAGGTTGAGGATGAAGTCAGAATGTCTGTGAAAAGACCATCTCATTGTGAGCTATGGTTCTCCTTGTAATTAAACAGTTCAGGACTGAGACAACATATACTACGCTCCAGTATATGATATTTTAAAAGGCAGATGAGAAGTTGGGCCAGTTGCAGAATAGGAGGCTGATGTGTGGGAAGTGCATTCAGTACAGTGAATTACAGACAGGGGGTGGATCTGTGTGAGATGCTATGGATAAGAAAATTCCATTCTTGTGACCCTTAGCTTACTTTGCTCTAGCAACTCCCTTACCCCTCACATCAGAGTTTGTATCCAGGCTTCCATAGTCCTCCTTTCTTGTTTGTTTTTGAAAAGGCCAACAAAGGATATCCATTTCTTTATTTCTTTTTTATCGTCAGGTAATACTGTATTCCTGAACCTCAGTACTCATTAAATGCTTAATGAATGAATTGCAATTCCACCAATATTCACTGAAGACCTGAATGTGTCAGGTATCTGCTGGGCTCCAGGGACTTTACACTGAACAAGACATAAGCCCTGCCCTTAAGATGCTCACTGTTGGGAATGAGACCGTTATCAGGCCGAGACAGAGCACTATGGGAGATATGGAAGGCGTTCCTACGGTAGTTGTCAGATCATGTGACTTAAAGGATGACTTGATTAACGATCACAAAGGAGGAAGCTAAGGGACAGTTGTATACTTTCTTATAATTTCCTTTTGGACAATGACACCAAGGATTTCTGTTTACCAAGGATCCTACCTGCCCCCAGGGATTTCCAGCATTGTGACAATGTTTGATATTAGTGTTGCACCTGTGTACTAATTATACTTTCCGTTGTCAGTTTTCAGACTTGAAGGTTGGTGTGCACAGACCAAACAGCCCTCCCCAGTCAGGAGTGACCTGGGCTACTGGAAGGTGCTCAGAGGACCATTGGGGTAGAGGCAGATGGGTGGGGCCCAGTAGAGGGTATTTGAGGGACATGAAGTAGTTGTGACCTGGCAGGCAGGCAGACAGGCAGACATAGTCAAGTCATTTCAGCGGGAGATAGCATCTGATACTCATCCCTTCGGGCTAGTCTTGTAATAGTGGCAGTAAATAAGCTGCCCCTAGTGTGTTCCCAGAATATCACTTGTCTGCAAAATGTCTTTGAGGGGATGTTTGACTTGCAAGCCTGTGGTTGATAAAATAAATACATTTTAAAAATGTAAACCTCCCTTTGAGAGGTTTTAGTCTTTTCTCTCTCCCCAGGGAAAAATAAGGCCCTTCTTTAACCTCTTTTCTTCTCTTAAGTGTAGAATTCCTACCATGCTTTATAAGAAGAAATATTTTTGGAATGTAGCACCTGCAGAAATATAAAGGGGCTCTGCCCAAACCACTGGGCTGCAGCTAGTTTGTGGGTGGTTTCTAGAGGGTTTGTGAGGAGAGATCCACTCTGACACCACCAGTAAAGCGTTTGAGGAGCTGGCCCAGGGTTGGGGGAGTGGGGATTCAGAGGCTCTTAAATTGTTTTTAAGCTGAATTCTGTGGGCAGACATCCGTGTTAGACAATTCTCTCTAATATTAGAAGAACCTTACCATTTAGTGACACCCGGCTAGAACAGGACTTGGTGCCTAGAAAAGCTTCTGGAACAGTGTAGACCTTAATGTATAGTTGTTGAATAAGTAAATGGGGTGTCTATACCAGCAACATGATCAGTTTGTTAGCACACGAATCACCTGGGGATGCAGATTCAGATTCAGTGGCTCTGAAGAATGTGCATTTCTAACGAGCTCCCAGATGATGATGCCAGTAGTACTTGTCCATAGGCTGCACTGTAAGTAGCAGGGCTGGATGGTTCAGTGAAGTCATCAGTAAGTCTTTATTGAGTTCCCAGCAGTGCTAGCGATTGTGGATAAAGATGTAAGCTTTGGTCCTAGTCTCAGAAACATGTGTAGTCGTAGTGAAAAGTCAAGATTCACCCTCAGAAGCTGGAGGAGAAGCAGTTTACTATTACATGCTCTGGTATGGATAGTGGTCCAGGGAAAGCAGAGGGAATGAAAGGCTTTTTATTTTTATTTTGGGGGTGGGTGGGTGGTGGTGCTTGAGTTGTAGTATAGAATCATGGCTCTTGGAACTAAAGTTGTATCAGGTTTCAACCCCATGGTGTCCCTATAGCTGCCCTAACAGTTGATCATCCAGCATCTGCGTAATGCTCTCATTTTGTTTACAAAGCACTCTCCCAGGCTTTACCTTGAATTGTCAGCAGAACCTTTTGAGGTTGTATAAATTTCATTGCCATTTTACAGATACAAAAACTGAGGATCCTAGAGATTAAGTAACTTGTCTAAGCCTATATTCTTTGCGGTGCACCTCTGAACCTTTTGATTCCTAGTTGAATGTTCTTTTACGTAACTGTACTGTATTTAGCCCTGATTTGGTGAGAGTCAAGAAGCAGATCCTAAGAGCTTGATTGAGGATTTGAACTTACAGGAGAGAAATAGAGGCATTGTGGATTCTGGAGCAGGAATGGCTCAAGCAGTGTTGAAGCATTGGAGTTTGGAGTATAGTAAGTCCTCACTTAATATTGTCAATAGGTTCTGTAACTAAGCAAAATGACATATAATGCAACCAGTTTTACCATTGGCTAATAGACATAAATAGGAGTTAAGTTTCTATGGCATCTCATCAACATTATAATGAAGCAACATTATTTTAGGATTTGTATATAGATTAGAGGGGACCTTGAAAAAGTCAGCTAGGGAATGCTAACCCTGAACTCCGTGGAGGCTTCTTCCACAGTGTATTCCCAAACACAGTAGTCTTAATATATTTGATGCTCTTTTGATGGGGAGTTCATTATAACCAAAGGCTTTTTATCTTATTGATAGACCATTCTCTTATTGAGCTCAAGTAGGAGGACCTCCTAGAATCTTTACCCTTTAATCCTAATCCATCCTCTCTGGCTGGAACCGTGAAGGGTGGCACACACGCCCTTTTCTCATATGCTAGCCCATTTAGGCGTTTTTCTTTTGAAAAATCTAAATATTTTCTTAATAGATATGTTTATTATGAAAAATTGAAAAAATATGGGAAGCAAAATACAGAGAAGCAAAAAGGAAAATTAACTATCAATAATTGCAGCACTCATAGATAGTGTTGCCATCTATGAGTTTTCCAGACCCCTTTTAATGTAGTTTTTGATATGTATGTTGTCATTTTTATGAACTGAATTACAGCGTTTGTTTATAATATTTTGTAATTTTTATTTTCTGGTGAATAGAATTTCATTAATATCTCTTATTTCAATAAATATTTGACATTGCAATTGGTGACGTAATTTCATAATGAGATATGTAATTTATTATTTTGTTTAATATTTTACCTGTTTCTTCATTTATTGGCAATTATAAATCATGCTGTAATGAATATTCTATAAGTTAATCTCAGTGCCTTTATCATTTAGATAGACTGTGTCTCTATTTCTGGCATTGGAATGGTAAAGCCCAAGACTAGTTTGAAAATGATTCTCATGGCCCTATAAGTTATTCATTCTCTGGCCTTACCTCCTCATTCATCTGAGGATGTGGCTGCACACTTGTGTCTGCTGCCTGAAATGTGCTCACTTTTGACCATTCCTCTCTCTCTCTCTGTCATCTCTGGAACCCAGATTTAAGACCTCACTTTTCTTAGTCTTAATGTAGCATTTCTAATCAGGGCAGCTTGACCACAACACTGAGTCACTGAGCTTGTGGGCAGCCCAATCCCTTAAGACTTTCTTGTGCGATCTCCTCGGCCCTATACTTATGAGTTGATTTTTTTTTTTTCTTTTTTGGACTTAAGTGCATGACTTGACATTTGTGCTTATTAAATTTCCACCTTGTTAAAGTCAGCTGGTCATCATATCCTTTGAGATAGTATCAGGAGCAGACTTTATCATCCTTCATAGTCACTGTCCCTTCCAACTCCACATCACTCACTAGCAAATTTCAGTGTCAAATGATTCAGCAAATCCCAGAAGTCTTTACATCTCTGTTGTCCTCACTAGATTGTGAGTTTTTGAGGCCAAGACCATATCCTATTATTTCTCTTTAAAAACCCTGTTTCCTCCATCCATTTTATTGTATGTGACTTAGCAGATAGCTAGAAAATGTTGCTATGTGAATATTTGTTTTTATTTAACTCCAGGGATGGAGGTATATTGGTGGTGGTGGTATCAAGTAATGAAGAATATAGAGATGTCTAGGCTGGGTCTTTGGGTGAGGAGCTTACAATGAGGCTGTAGAGACAAAATACTGAATAACAGATAAGTGAGTAAAGCTAATGCACTCTTCTGAGGTTTCTCAGGGGTTGACCAGTTGGGCTTGAGCTAATTGTTGAGATGAATATTGATGTCTTGCAGAAAGGCAGGCCCGGGAGGGATTCCTTGGGAACAGTGGGTGAATGCCCAAGGCAGTGCAGACCTGAGTAGGGGACTAGAGCCGGAGTCTCAACTTTTCAGCCCACGGACCGCATTAACTATCAAACAGCAGTTTGGGGGCCGACTACACACTCGAGGTCCAAATAAAAAAGAATCAAAACATAGATTTTTTTTTTTTAATGTTTCTTTGTCCTCATTTTTAAATATTTATTTATTTATTTATTTATTTATTTTTAATTATTTTTTGACAGAGAGAGAGAGAGAGAGAGATACAGAGACAGAGAGAGAACTGAACTGGGGGAGCTCCCAGTTCAGCACATGGTTCCGCACGGGCCGGGCCGGGGCCGGGATTCAATCCTCAGTCCCCGGCGATGCAAAGTGAGCACTTAACCCACTGAGCCATCCCGGCTCCCCCAGATGTTGTTTTTAATTATTTGTTTAATATTATTTTATTCCAATAAAAAGGTCTCCACGGGCCGGATGAGAGGGCCTCGCGGGCCGGATGCGGCCCGTGGGCCGTAGTTTGGAGACCCCTGGACTAGAGGGATGGCAATGGAATGTTTGCTAGAAGAGCTGATGACAGAAAAACCACACACCCACTGTTTTGAGAACTGAGTTGAATAATGATTGCATAGCGGGATCTTATCTGACTGTTCTGTGAGATGTAGAACAAAAGTTGCCCTCTTTCCTTTTTTTATTCATTGAAGTCCAGGTTCACAAAGTTACTACCTACTCATGATTTGTAATATCCTTAGATCAGAGGCTGAACTGAAATCAGAACCTACGAGCTCAGATTCTTCTCCCTTGGCCAGTGCTCTAAGCCAGAGTCATGGTGCAAAGAAGGCAGCATGATGGCTCCTCCATGTACTCACTTGGGGGCCTGCATTGGGCCCCATCAACATTTCTGAGCCTTTAAACCCCTCACCTGTGAAAGGAGAGAAATCCTACCCTGCTTACCTTTTAAGGTTGTTGTACAACCACACATAAGAAAGTGCTACGAGAAGTAAGGTCTGAGCACTGGGCTTTGGACTCAGCCACTTTTAAGTGATGGCCTGTTGAGTTGAATGACAGTGAACTTGGCAGCATATCCTAGCCCCAGAGAGTTAAAGGGGCAGGAACCTGAGTGTTCTAGCTCCTCTGGTGTAGCTGTGGATTTTCCAGGCAGCTTTGACGCCCCTAGTTCCCACCTCCCCTCCCCCAACAGGCTTTAACTCTGCTGGTTAGGGCAAAGGCCAGTGTTCATGAAAGGGGAAGCTTCCTTCAGGAAGGGAGAAAAGTTCCTTTGGGGACAGGTCCAGCACAGGGAGTTTGAGCCTCTCAAGCCCTCCTACCTCAGTGGTCATTTTGGAAATTTCAGGGCTTCTTCATTGGGTGGGAATTTAGTTTTTTGTGTAGGGTGAGCTTGCCAGTTTCTGAGGCAGACACAGTTTACCACTTCTGCCTCCCTCCATGTACTGGTAATATCTGTCACACTTCCTTCACCTATGGGAAGGCTAGTTCATATTTCTGTGTAAGTGCATACTACTCACATGACACATGTATATGTGTGACTGCATGTATATACATAAACAAACATGTATCACAACTAGCTAGATAAATATGCAAACACAAACCCATATGTTTTTAAAGAAAACGTAAGATCTAAGATTATATTAAAGCTTGACTTTATCTTTTGTGTTGATCAAGTAATGTGCTGCCATGATTTTAATTTAGTAAAGGAAATTCATGCAGGGAGATGGGAAGAAAATAACTGGCTAATTGTCAAGAATCTAAGGCAGTTGAGAAAAGCAGTGTATCCAGCCGAGACTAGAACCTTTTAGGTGTCTGGCTCAGCAGTTTCTTTTTTCTTTTTCTTTTTTTTAACCCCAGTTTAAAACTACTGTCAGATTTCATACCAAAAGATGGGCATCTTCTCCTTTTTCTATAGTAGCCAAAGGATTCTCATTCTTTCTCCTTCCCAGTTCCTTTTGGTTCATTCACTCTGAGTCTTGTCTGAGTCAGCACTGGGGAAAGGGGCCACTGTGTTAAGGATTAGGGAAAAAAATAAATCTTACCTTACTGCAGTGGTTCTGTGTCATTCCTGGTCCCAGCCCCAGACAGAGGGTAGCAGTGGGCAGGCATGGGGTTAAGCATCTTTGCAATTCCATTCATTTCCATGTATGTTGTTTCATCACTGCCCTAGGAGGGAGCACATGAGGACACTGAGGCATGGTGACAGAAAATGTATTGCTCTGGGACATAGCTACAAAGTGGTGGAGTGGGTGTTCAAACCCAGACCTCTACATTAATTTTTTTTTTTTTTTTATCTTTTCACATTTATAGACAGAAATTATCTTTTTGTCTTCAGTGCATAGTTATTTCTATTTTACTTTTTGACAGATAGAGAGAGAGACAGAGACAGAGACAGTTAGAGAACCGAACTGTGGGAACTCCCCAGTTCAGCATGTGGGTCCTGCCTGGGCCGGAGCCGGGATTCGATCCTCGGTC
>PVKE010050591.1:0-10908 GCA_004027555.1 Craseonycteris thonglongyai
AACTTCAGCTTGCAGAAGTGCTTTCTATTTGGATTCTACCTGACTTTTTAAACCTTTCTGTCATTCACCATCATGCATCTTTCCTCATAGTTCCTGAACAGACTTGGGTTTTCCTGCCTCTTTGTTTACTTAGGCTATGTCAACTCAACCTACCAAGATCGTGTCCCTTCTTCAAGTATCAGCTCAGATGTTATGTCTTTCACAAAAATTTCCTTTATCATTTAGTCCAAAGTGACATCCTCCTCCTCTCAATTGTTATTTATTTCCTAAACCATGGATATGGTGTTTTTGGTACACTAGCTCCTATACAAGTTATTAGTGCACCTTTGTTTCCATATCAGATACTATACCCTGGCCTGTCCTCTCCATGGTCCCTAGTACATTAACTTGCACATGGTAGGCTTAAAAAAGAAATTGCTGTATGAATTAATGATGGTAGTGGTGCCTTTTTGGTATGCCACCTATTTCCCTTACTATCTAGGGCTTAGGATTGTGTAAATCATTATTAAATCTGCAAGCATATCCCATATCCTCCTCAGAGCCTACAGTCTATGTTCTCTCTTGATACTCATCAGAACCACCAGGTATCAAGATGGCAAACTGAAGTATAGAAGGGACTTTTGATAGCTTTTAACAATGTGGTTTCTCCTCTCTCTCTCTCTCTCTCTCTCTTACTCTCTTTCTCTCTCTCACCTTCTCTCAAACAATAAAAATAAATAAATAAATCTTTAACAATGTGGTTTCACAATCAGTTTGAAACTATGTCTTTATGAATAATGTATTTCGGTTTACAAGGACAAGAAGGAAAATAAGGAAATTTATTCTGGGTGTTTCTAGAGCTGAGATAATTTGATCTGCTAACGGTAAAACCTCAAATTAATCAAAACCTATTTAACTGGTATTAACTGGCACCTCCAATTTCACACACACACACACGCACATGCACACTTAAGAGAGACAGAGACAGAGACAGAGAGAGAGACAGAGAGAGAGAGAGAGAGAGAGAGGATTTGCCTGTAGCAGAGACAAATGACAAAAAAAATATTATTGGGTGTGTGTTCAAAATAGCAGCTAGCAGTATGTGTCCTCTCAATAACAGCACCATTTCCAGAAATGAAGCAAATTAAAATTCACATCATGCAACGAGATAGAAAGATAAAAGAAATTTAACTAGAAATTTCATTTAACCAGCACACGTCATTTCCCACAAACTGTGGTTAAGAAGTGCTATATCATCTTAAGCAAGCTGCCTAGGAGTTGGGGGTAAGTATAATATTCCTTAAAAAAAAGGTTTCAAATTTATTTAAGGAAAGAATTAGGGTAACTAAACTAACTAGAAATGTTAGGACATTTAAAAAAGAAAAAAGAAAGGCCAGAATCCTCAATGTGCAGCTGGAGCAGAAAATCCTGGTGTGCCTTGTTTTCTGCTAAATTGCAGGCTTCTTCAATGATCAGGTTTCAAGTTTCACTGCAGCAACTGACTCAAAGTGATTATTTGGCCGGCAAATGAGAAAAGACTACAAAGGGACATGATTGAGGAACCGAATATTGCAATTACAGAGGCCACATAAAAATTGATCTGTTTTTTCTTGTCATCTGGTTGAACAATACAGGATTGAGAAATTTTTAAATAAAGTTTAATATTAATGTAAATACCAGAGAAGTCAGTATGATTTCCTGTGGCATTTTTAAATGGGTGCTATTCACAATAGCAAAGGGGGGGACTTGGAGTAAAAGCCTGAAATTAGATATATTTTTAACTGAGGAATCACATATGTGAGAAACTCAACAAAATAAAATTTCAAGTAATTAAAACCCAAGAACTTGCAGGCTAACACTGAAGATTTTGCTAGAAGAACATAATAATAGCTGTTATAATCAGTAAGGTTGGAAGCAAATAGTATTGGTGAGCAAAGTGATTAATGGCAAATCTGTTCTGATAATGATGGTGATAGTTTGTGTGTTCACTTCCCCGGTATTCGTAAAAAAAAATTTTTTTTAATTACTCCCCATTTCTACTAATGTCCCTAATAATTTTGAATCCTTTCCTTCATATTACAGTCATGTACTAAATAACAACATTTCAATCAACAAGGGACCACAGGTATTATGGTGGTCCCATATGATCATAATGGAGCTGAAGAAATTACTATCACCTAGTGATATGATACCTGTCGTAATGTCATAGCACAACACATTACTCACATGTTTATGGTGATGCTGGTATAAACAAACCTACTGAACTGCCAGTCAGTTCTATAAAAGTACAGCACACAAAATTATGGACAATACATAGTATAATACTTGATAATGATAATAAATGACTATGTTACTGTTCTATGTAATTACTAAACTATATTTTTATCATTATTTTAAAATGTACTTTCTACTTATTAAAAAGTTTACTGTAGAACAGTATGCTATGTTATGACAGCAGCAGCCTCATACATCGTGTGTTTATACTGCATCTTGGCTGCATCATATCCCTTGTGCTTGCTTTAATCTCATGCTGTTTTTGTAGCCCAGGAGCCATAGGCTACATCATATAGCCAAGTATGTAGTAGGCTCTACCATAGAGTGTAAGTACACTCTATGATGTTCATCTGATGATGGCACATTTCTCTGAACTTATCCTCGTCATTCTGCGACACATGACTGTAATCAAGCTTGACTCTAGTCTCTTATACCCATTACCTCCTTTCTGTCCCCACACTTAGCATTCAAATGTTGTTCTTGCTTTCAGGAGAATTTGATATATATTTCAAAATTACCTTTCCCAAAGATTTTATATGAATTTATATTTCCACCAATAGTGTAGGGGAACAAGTGTGTCCTCAAACAACCAACAACAGTTGGTAGTAACCAACTTTTTTTATCTTTATCAATCTATTCTAATGGGTGAAAAAAATAGATGGTATATAATTGATTTTTTTTAAGAATTATATTATTGTTTTTTGAGAGAGAGAGAGAGAGAGAGAGAGAGATGGAGGAGGGCCCAAAGCAGTCTCCATAGTTGCACATCATTAGTTGGGACATAGTTTCATTTCACACAAGTGGATGTGGGGCTGAGCAGGCCACGAACTGAACTTGGGGACTCCTGCATGGGAGGTGAGAACTTCACTGCCATCCTGGTGGTTACCAGTTGCGCCACAGTTCAGCATATGGGTCTGCATGGGCTGAGTCTGGGATTCAATACCCAGACCTGAAGGTTGCAAGGCAAGTCCTCAACCTGTTGAGCTATCCAAGCATCCCCAATGTAATTGATATTTTGATTTGTATCGCTTATGGATGCAGCTATAATGTATGATTTCTGCCTACACCTCATTAACCAGCATTAGGTCACATAGACAGGCTCAGTGCCAAGGAACTAGCAATGCCAGCGTTTTACTGCAGCCTTTACAATGGAAGGCAGGGAGGAAAGGGGCTGAGATGAATGTAGAAGCCATCGTCACATTTTTCATTTACATCTTTTGGGTTTTATGTCCTTCTCTACCCTAAGATTAAAATTTCTCTTATGATTAAAAAAAAATGTTATAAAACTATTCAAATACACAAAGGTACAGAGAATAGAAAAATGAACTTTCAAGTATCTAAAACATGGCTTAAAAATTATTAACATTCTATATTTTTGTTCCATTTCTCCCATATCTGATTATTTGTCTGAAGTTTTATAATAAAAGAAGAACTCAGACATCATATTATTTTACTCATGAATACATTTGTATGTTTCTCTAACAAGTAAGGACTACTTATTGATGTGTAACACGTACACATTAAAATTTATGGCTCAATTAATTTTCACAAAATGAAAACACTTATGTAACTACATCTAATATCAAGAAATAAAACATTACCAATACTCTAGGAGCCTCCTTTTTGTCCTCTCCAGGTTACTACTTATAGGGCAAAAATAAAAAAAGATTTTTTTAACCTTCTTAGGCTGTCTGGCCAGATCTGAACGTTCTAATAAAGACAGATTAACAGGAGAAAAAGCATACAAATTTATTTAACATAAGTTTTATGTGACACAGGAACCTTTGTAAGAAAATGAACACTTGAGTATTTTATGCTAGGTTTGATGAAGAGTGGACAGTCATAGAGGAATAGGAGAGGTTAAGGTGACTGTAGTAAATGGGGGAGAGGGAGCTTAGCAAGGGCTGTTTGTAGGGTTCTTCTTGATGTCCCTTTATCTTCCAATATAAGAATGTTCCTTTCCTTGGGGTATAGGGAGGGCACCTCTCACAAGAGGGTTTTATAACCTGTTTCAGATGAGAAGGGAGGAGTGGGTGAGGGGACAATGTCAGAGTGACCTTCCTGCTCTTCTACTTTCTTAAACACCTCCAGCTTAAAATATTCAATATGCTGGGAATGCCAGGTTAGCTCAGTGGTTGAGGGCTTGCCTTCCAATCACAAGATCCAGGGTTTGATTCCTCATGTGGGCCTGTGCAAACCCACATGCAGTGCACCTGATAACCCCCAGAATGTCTCTGCAGTGAAGGTGCTCGCCTCCCATGTGGGAGGCTCCCAGTTCAGTTCCTGTACCACTTGGCCCCACACCCACCTGTGTGGAATGAAATCATGTCACAACCAATAATGTACAACTATGGAGATCGCTTTGGGCCCTTCCCCCTTCTCTCTCTCTCTCTCTCTCTCTCTCTCTTTCTCTCTCTCTCTGTCTCTGTCTCTGTCTCTCTCTCATCTCTCAAAACAATAAAATAAATCTTTAAAAATAAATAAATTAAATATTCAATATGCCAAGGTGCTATATTTTGGGGTAGTATGTCCTGAACCCCATCACTACCCTATCGCCAAAGTTAACCTCTATCAGGTTCAATTAGTTTTGCCTGTTTTTGACCGTTATATAAAGATACATAAAATTACCTTACAAACTTTAAATATATAAATGGCAGCATATTGCTTGGTGTCTGGCTTACTTCACTCAACATTGTGCTTTTAAGATTCATTTATGTCATGTATAGTAGTTTGTTATTATAATTTCATTGTATAAAAATTCCATAGGTTTTTAACTAGTCTATTGATGGCTATTGCAAATAGTACTGCTATGATCATTCTTGTACAAGTCTTTTGCTGCACATATGAATATGTCTGCATTTCTCTTGTGTATATGCCTAGGAGTAGCATCACTGGATGATAGTGTGTGCTTATTTTGTTTTAGTAACTTCTTTCAGTTTTCTAAAATGTTTGTACCAAGTTACAATACCACATGTAGTGTATGAGAATTATAATTGTTTCACATTGTCATCAACACTTGGCATTGTCAGTTGTTGAAAGTTGATTTCCCTGGGAAGTAGACTCTGGGAAGGAGATTATCATGCACGAAGCTTATTAGGAAATGCTTCTGGGATCAACACCCATGGAAGGGAAAGGCATAGGTACGACTGGACAGAGGGAGCAACAGTGCAGCTTTAACCAGTGCTGCAGCAGACCCAGAGAGCCAGGCTTTTGGGTCCTTGCATAGCCTCCACCCTGACACCATGGCTACTCTGTTTATATGTCTATTATATTAGTGCTAGAAGCTGATAATGAATACTGACTAAAGTCAACCAGCTGAGTCATTTTGCTTGTTGGTTATTTAGTGCCTCTTCTGTAGTAGATGCTCTCTGGTGGGTATTAATTTTCATAACCTACTTTATACCCACTCCTATATGGCCATCCTCATCCTTTTCTTTTTCTTTATAGTGGTGAAAGAGAAGTTTATTGAGAGTAAGAGCAGAGAAAGTACACTTCCAAGAGGTGGAAGCAGACCTTGTGCAAGAGGAGGTGACTCAAAATGGTCTGATCTTCTCATCCTTGATCTGTCATTCTTTCTTCTTCTAGGCCCTAACCAGTTGGCCAAACCTATTGCCCCTGGCCACAACACTATGTATATTCTAACCTTTGGCCACTTTTCTTTCCACATGAAGTACAATAAGATAAATATTTATTAAAGCACCTTGCCAGTGGTCTTCAATGCCCAGACTGTATATCACAGACCAATTAAAAAACAAATCTTTGGGAGTAGGACCCAGACATCAGTGTTTCTTTAAAGTTTTCCAGATGATTCCATTGTCCATCTAAGGTTAAGAACTACTCAGGTGTTCAACTTTCTGCTAAAATTTGAAATACAGTGGTTCTCAAACTTTGTTGTGCATTAGAATCCACTAGTCAGCTTATTTAAAATGCAAATTGTTAAGTCCCAAACTCAGAGACTCTATTTCAGAGGACTGAATTAAGACCCAAATCTTTGCATTTTTAACAGTCACCCAAGGATAGATCATTTTGATACAAATGGATTAAAGAACTAATTAACTATATGACAATATAACTATATGACAAAGTTTCTTTCAAGGAAGTTAACTCTCATAGAGAAACTAGTGATTTTAACTGACAGCAGAAGGAATTTTAGCAAAGAGTGTGAAATAATACCTCTTGAGGATTTTAGAAACCGGACAATTCATTATCTGCTAGAACAATTTAAATAAAATCTGTACTTGATAAAGTCTGAGTTGCTGTGAGACACTTAATACACTTATATTCAAAACTCTTCATAACATATTTGATTTCTTTAAAAGCCAGGCTATACTTTTGAGAATGTTTTCAAAAGAAAAACTCAGAGGGTTCTTTGCTGTTTTTAGATTTATGTTCATAATATTCATGGTGGGCTCTCTTTTCTGTGAAAAAGCCTGCAGACAACGGGCAGCAGCAATTTTCACTGTCAAGAGCACTGCTTCTCCAAATGTGCACAAGAAGTACAAGAATAGCTCTTGTTAAAATAAAGATTCAGTTCTATAGGCCTGATCTGCATTTCTAACAAGGGATTCATTTCTAACATCTTCTGCCTTTCTAAGTTACAAGGTGATGCTCTTGTAGTTGGTCTGGGGACTCCTGTCTGATTACCCTAATTTTAGGGCCTCTTGTCCATCCTCTCTCCCCCAAACTTCACCTTATAACAAAATTCAGTCCCACTTTATTCCTTTGTGGTAAAGCTAAGACACAACTCTAAACTGCCTAAAATGTTTAAGTCTGGGAGGCTAACTGATTCCATGACATGTTTTGCCTTGCAAGTTGGAATGGGAACTTCAAGAAATGAAAAATGAAAATATAGTCAAGTATAGCCTTTAAAATTTTTTTTAAATGTAGTCCACGCTCTCCATATTGATTCAGACTCTTCATGTCCTTTGATTTCAGCAGTATTACTATCACACCTTGGACCTTTTCTTAAGCAACATGGTTCAAAAAGACATATTGATGAAAATAATGTGTTGAACAACTTATCTGATGACATTGCAAGTAAGTAAAATTCTTTTGGAAACCTATTTAGTGGTCTAGATAAACAGGCACTAAATTTGTTTACACCAGAATTGTTTTAATGTTTGACCCCCCCCACACACACATATTCTCATTCTCGATCATTTATTATCAATAATTTTCTTATACAAAAACATTTGCTGAGCATTTACTACATGCTTACTATAATTGCTGGTGAATTAACTTAAAAGAAAAAAAGCACTTTCCACAAAGATATTTCAGAATCAACTAAAATGAAAAACTTGGAAACTAAATCTTTAATAACTGGGAAATAATTATGTAAATTTTGATACAGCAACTCAAAGGAATGGTTCAAGACATTAAACACTGTGTGTAAAAGGAGTACAATTGAAAAAACTGTGGAAATAAAACAATTACATAAAAGTTAGGGAGGCAAAATTTTATACATTTAGTATTGTTATAACGTTGCCTTAAAAAACTCATTTGAAACACACACACGTTTGTAGCAACAACAGATACTACAAGGGTTCATTTCTTTGGCTATTGAGGCAAAATTTTAAGATTTCTCTTATACAAACAAAAACGTGTCTGTACTTTATTGCCTCCATACCTGCTTCTTTCTGCCTGTAAATGCAGGTGGGAGATGTTGGGTTGTAATCTTGAGCTCTCTGGTGATTTACAGTGAGGAAAATAACACAATTTCCTGAAGAGGTTGGCAACTGTTACGTAAACATTTAGTATCTGTATAAGTCATGTTAATGCCACAAAACTTAAACCAGTTATCGAGGTATTATTTCAGCTATTTTTACTTAAAAGTTATTGGTTCCTGGCTCCATGTTTCTCATATTACCTTTTTTTTTTTTTTTCAGTTGTAAACGTCAGCTTGTTCATATTTGAGTTTACTCAACATTGATATCCCTAAGTAACTCTTTAAGTTTGGTAAGTTCCCAGATACAAAGATATAATTTATGGAAAGGGAAGAGGGGGAGAAGAGCGCTTTCTGCTGGAAAATTAGTGATGAGCAAAACCTACTAAAAATAAGTAGACTTCAACTGGGTGGGTGATGAATGGCGACAGGGTGGGGGTAGAGAATGAAGAAGGGGGAGGGTATTTTGGATATTTTTGCAGAGAATCAAAGTGCAAGGAGCTGGGATATTCTCCTGAAAATGATCATTTTTTATTCTTTTCTCATCCTTTTGCCTACCCAAGACTTGCCAGCGCTATGAATAATAACGATACACAGAACTAGAAGGAATCAAAAAACGAAGTAAGCCTCTTGGCAGAGATTTTATGAAGGTTACTATGAACTGATTTGAAAGAGTGCTGCTGAAGAGTAAAGAAAGGATGCTCTTATATTCACAGTTAGATGATGCCAGTTCCTTCTGGGAGTAATTCTTTTGGATGAGTTTGTTTTTTTACCTTACATCAAGGAATAATGAGGTTTGCCTCTTGGTTTGTCCTCCTCCTTGCACTCCTGACACACAGAGGTGAAGGCAGGTGGGGTTGAGCAAACATTAATTTCATATGGAAGAAGTGCTTGGAAAAGCCCAATGCCAATTCATTACAGCAGGTGGCAGCCTTTCCTCAGGAGAAAATAACTAGTCTTACCTAATGCAAAATTGTTTTTGGTTTTATAGCTTTTCTTTGACATAAGTGTCAGCTAATTTATGTAGGACCTGAAGTTAAGATTGTCTTAATAATAAAGAGAAGAGAAGCAGGGACCCTGGATCCTGGGGAAGTGGGTGTGGGCTCACAACTCGGACCCAGCCACATAGCCTTCAGGGAGCCTGGTCAAGTTCAGACTCAACACCAAGAGTACTGGGTGAAGGCATCCGCTTGAGAGTGAGCCTCTGAGCAAGAGTCTACAGGAAGGTGCACAATTTATCCAAAGACAGAATCAAAGCAGAGCAAGAATTACCCTGCTGTGCACTATGAGGAAGAGCATTTGATAGAAGTACCCCCTTTTCATTCCAGATGTGAAAAGCAGCCTTTTAAACTAATTTGCCAAATGTTTTGAAAGGTTTATTAAATTCTTCTCATTCAAGTTTGCAAAATGCTTAGTGGAAAGTCAGATTTGGCAGAGAAGCTTGACACTGGAAATAGATCCAGTTTGTTTCTACTTTCTTATTTTTTAAGATTTATTTTATTGATTTTTGACAGAGAGAAACAGAGACAGAGAGAGACAGAGAGAAGGGGGAGGGCCCAGAGCAGTCTCCATAGTTGACATTAATTTTCCATATGTTTCACTCCACAGGTGGGCATGGGGCTGTGCAGGGCAGGAACTGGGCCGGGAGCCTCCCACATAGACCCCGGCAAGAACTGAACTGGGGGCACAGCCCAGTTCAGCATGTGAGTCCGCATGGGCCAGGGCGAGGATTCGATCCTTGATCCCCGGGGCTTCAAAGCGAGCGCTTAACCCACTGAGCCATCCCAGCTTTCCCTACTTTCTTAATAGTAGGATTATATTTCATCACTTATTAAGAAAGTACTATGTAGAAAATGATGTTATTAAAAACAGTTCGAATGAGGAGACATTTATGAAAGACCCTAGAGATGGCTTTGCTTTGCACCTAAAGGCAATTGGGGTGATAGACAAGGGGAAGCAGACAGAAACCAATGGACTAGATGTGACTATTTAAATTCATTAAAATTAAACAAAATTAAAACTAAAAATTAAATTCTTCAGTTGCACTAACCACATTTCAAGCACGCAATAGCCACATCTGGCTAGTGGCTACCATAATACACAGCACAGATTATTGCCAATTTCTATGATCACAGAATAGCACTGAACTAGAGGGAAAAACAAGGAGCACTACCAAGTGCAAAGGTGAATAGTTAAGAACAAACCCTCCCTATAATACTAAGTATTGCAATAATAATTCCTACGTGTAGAAGGAGTTTTAAATAGAGTATTTCATATACCGGTAATCCTCATGGCAGTCTACAATCATAACAACACTGCTGCTGACATTTGCTGAAACTTTACTGCAAGTGAGGCACTAAGGGCTCTGTTGTAATAACTCGTTGATCTTTGCAAGAATCCAATGAGGTTGGAAATATTATTGTCCCTATTTCCCAGGTGAGGAAACTGTGGCAGAGAGGGTCTTCATAATTTATCTGTGGTCGCTTGGCTTGTAAGGAACAGCTGGAATTCAAATGCAAGTTTTTCTGCCTTGTAATAATTAGAAGGTATGGAAAATGCCTACCACACTGTGTGTGAAATTTGCTTTGATTCACTTTCTTCTAAGACAGGCCCAAGTCTTGGATTCTCTGTCACATAACTGTCTTTTCTGGCTGAATGAGGCTTTATGCCAATTCTGGTAGAATAACAATGAGCTCCTGTTAGCCAGGATGTGAGCCACTTCCTTCCCCTCAAAACAAAATCTGCTGTCTGCACAAAGGACATCAGTTTCTTAGAAGCTCACCTTTGTAGAAACAAATCTATTTGGGTGAAAATGTTGAAGTAAAATATTCTTAATTAAGATGAAAATGAAGACTAAAAGTACATATGGGAAAATGCTATTTTCTCTAGGTAGTGAGATCATAAAAAATTGTTTTCTTTTTTTTTTAAAGATTTATTTTTATTGTTTTTGACAGAGAGAGATACAGAGACAGAGAGAAGGGGGAGGGCCCAGA
>PVKE010050592.1:0-10904 GCA_004027555.1 Craseonycteris thonglongyai
AAAAGGTCCTGAGAAAAGACAGCAAGGGAAAGCCGGGACGGCTCAGCGGGTTGAGCGCTCGCTTTGAGGCCCCGAGGACCGAGGATCGAATCCCGGCTCCGGCCCAGGCAGGACCCACGTGCTGAACTGGGGAGTTCCCACAGTTTGGTTCTCTAACTGTCTCTGTCTCTGTCTCTCTCTCTATCTGTCAAAAAGTAAAGTAGAAATAACTATGCACTGAAGACAAAAGGATAATTTCTCTCTATAAATGTGAAAAGATTAAAAAAAAAAAAAAAGAAAAGACAGCAAGAGGGCAATCACCGATAGGTCATGATAAGAGGCCTCCAAATAAACCCTACTTTACCAAGCATCCTGACCTTGACCTTCCTAGCCTCCAGAATGATAAGAAATAACTTTCTGTTAAGTCACCCTGAGCTGTTATAGCATCCTGAGCTGACTTACTGAGTAGGATTCTGTTGCTTGTTTGTAGATCATCCTTTATTTATTCTCTACAGGTCAATAGTTGAGCTGTTCCAGGTTTGGGCCATTATGTATAAAGTTGTGTGACCAAAAGTGGGTGCTGAGGGTCTGAGAGTTGAAAAGAGACTGCAGAATATTGGAGATAATTTGGAGTTCTCAGCCAACCAGAGTGGAGGCACACAGGGCATTCAACGGAGACCCCAGAAAGATTGTATTTTAAGAATAAGGACTGTGCCCTAGAAGTAAGGGCCAAGTTGAAATAGACTGTCAAACCAAATCTCAATGGGACAAGGTCACCCATCAAAAATTTAACAGCCTGCCAAAATAAAATTCAACACTGTAGAAAAAGATGTTTTAAAATCCAGAGTCTCTGTGCTACATCAATCATAATACCGAGAATGTAATGAAAAATTACTACCCATTTTTCTATTCCTATAAATATTCTTGACCTTCGTTCTATGATATGATTAAGTTACTTAAACACAGTTTGATTCTTTCATGTTTGTTTTAAAGCCTTGTCAGGTGGGACCAGAGCAGCATTGAGTCCAGGGCTAATTTTGTCCTACTTTTCTGAGGCAAAACTTTTCTGAAGATGTCAGCTGAATACTGTGTCTGAATTATGTAAATAGTGCTCATATGGTCATGTGTGTGCATGCATTTGTTTGAGTACCTCTTTGCAGTTCTTCTGGGTATAGACTGAGGAATGAAGTTGCTCAGTTATATGGTAATTCTGTTTAACTATTTGAGAAAACTGCATTTTTTTTTTCCATCAGTGGCTGAGCCATTTTACATTCCCATCAGAAATATACAATTCCAGTTGCTCCACATTCTTGCCCACACTTGTTATTTTACCATTAAAAAAAATAGTATAGTCATTTTAGTGGGTGTGAAGTGGTATCTCATTGTGATTTTTATTTGCATTTCTCTAATGATCAATGATATTGAACATCTTTCCATATGCTTACTGGCCATTTGCATATCTTCTTTGGGAATATGTATATTCAAGTCCTTTGTTCATTTTTAAATTACAATATATTTTAACTGAAAATAATGATATGTATACTAAAGGGTGTCCCAAAATTCACGCAAGAAGTAATTTTGATAGAAAACACAGGTTTATAATTAAAAATTGTAAATTTTCATTGCTCAACAATGAAAATGCATTGTTCTTTCATGTAGCTCTCCATTTTTAATAACCCTGAACTGTCAGCTGTCACGTTGTGGTTTTTTTTTTATTGGCAACACTTTATCACACAAATGATGCAAAATTCAAATCTTGCGTGAATTTTGGGACACTGTTTATCATCACAATTTGGTGAAATAAATATATTGTGTGTGTATGTGTGTGTGAACAGAAATACAAGCACAGATCATAGTGATTAAATACACAAATTTTATATACATACATTTTTTTAAAGATTTATTTTATTGTTTTTTACAGAGACAGAGAGAAGGAGGAGGGCCCAGAGAAGTCTCCCCAGTTGTATGTCATCAGTTTTTGACATGGGTTCATTCCACACAGGTGGGTGGGAGCCCTGCAGAGTGGGAACTGGGCTGGGGGCCTTCTGCATGGGAGGCATGCCCCCTTGAGCCAGGGGCCGAACCCGGTGGGGGAGGAGGGGGCAAAAACTGAACTGGGGACCTCCTGCATGGGAAGCATACTCCAGTTCAGCAGTTCAGCATATGGGTCTGCACAGGTTGAGGCTGGGATTTAATCCTTGGCCCCCAGAACTGCAAAGTGAGTGCTTAACCCACTGAGCTGGGGGCCTCCCACATGGGAAGCCCACCCAGTTCAGCATATACGTCCGCATGGCTCCGGGACTTGATCCTTGGACCCTGGGGCTGCAAAGTAAGAGCTTAACTTGCTGAGCCATCCTGGTTCCCCACCCCTCCCTTTTTCTTTTTGATGTTAAGTTGTATGAGTTCCTTATACATTTTGGATATTGTGAATATTTTTCTCCATTCAGTAAGTTGTTTTGTTTGTTTGTTTGTTTTGTTGATGGTTTCCTTCGCTGTGCAAAAACTTTTTAGTTTGATGTAGTCCCATTTGTTTATTTTGTTTCACTTGCCCAAGGAGACCTATCAGAAGAAAGAAAAATTGCTAAAAGCAGTGTCAGAGAGTTTACTGCCTATGTTTTCTTCTAGAAGTTTTATGGTTTTGCTCTTACATTTAAGTTTTTAATCCATTTTGAGGTTTTTTTGTATATGGTGTAAAAAGATGGTCTAGTTTCTTGTTTTCTTTTGCGTGTATCTGTCTAGTTTTCTCAACACCAATTATTGAATATCTGTGAGCATGGTATATATTATACTTCCATGTATTTGTATAATTTCAATTTATTTCTTCAATGTCTTATAATTTTCCAAAATAGGTCTTTTGCCTTTTTGATTACGTTTATTCCTAGGTTGTTGTTTTTTTTCCATGCTATTGTAAGTAGAATTGTTTTTTTAATTTCTATTCCTGGTAGTTTGTTATTGGTGTATAAAAATGCAACTAATTTCTGAATATTAATGTTTATCCCACTACTTTACTGAATTCATTTATCAGTTCTAATAGTTTTTTGGTGGAATCGTTAAGGTTCTCTCTATATCAGGGTGTCCAACCTTATGGCTTCCCTGGGCCAATTGGAAGAAGAAGAATTATCTTGGGCCACACACAATACACTAACACTAACGATAGGAACAGGTAGAAATCACCAGGAGCCAGGTCTGGACTATACAGGGGAAGTGGCAGCACTGAAAAGTCCAGGTGTTGAATTATATCCTTTGTTGCTGCACTTGTGTGAGACCTAGCATTGTGTTGAAGAAGTGTTTTCTTTCTTACTCCAATCGGTTTGATTTGTCTTTTTAATGCAGTGAGAGTTTCAATATAATGTTCACAGTTCATTGTTGTTCCCTTTTCAAGAAAGTCTGCAAGAACAACGTGTACAGAGTTCCAAAAAAAACAGTCAACATGACCTTCCCAGCCGAGGCCTGAGTTTTGAACTTTTTAGCTGTGGTGATCGCTTATGGTAGAATTCCATGGACTGCCTTCTGTTCTCGGGGCCATACTGATGGACCCAAGTTTCATCACCTGTAATGAGATTCTTTAAGGAGTCCTCACCTCCTTTTTCAAAAATTTCGAAAAAATTGGAGGAATTTTTTCTGCTGTTAAGAATTCAATAATAACTCACTGTTTGAACTGAACGTTTGAACACTCTTCCATTTCGATGTGCACTGGGTGAAAAATGTAAGCATCTATGTGTGCAAGGTCAAGAACGATGGAGGGCAGATACCATGTGACACAGAACCAGTTATATCCAGATATGTCTAATGTAACAAAAAAAATGTTACAGTGGAGGCAAAATTTATCAACCCGCCCTCACATTTATAATTGTTATATTCTCTTCTTAGATTGACTCCTTTATAATTATATAATGTCTTCCTTTGTCTCTTTTTACATTTTTGTTTTAAAGTCTACTTTGTCTAAGTTGCTACTCCAGTTTTGTTTTTTTTAGTTTCTATTTGCATGGAATATCTTTTTCCATTCTTTTGCTTCTAGTCTGTTTGTGTCTTTCAATTTTAAGTGTCTTATAAGTAGTACATAGATGGGTTTCAATCCACTCAACGCTGTCGTTTTATTGGAGCATTTAGTCCATTTACATTTAAAGTAATTATTAATAAGCATGTACCTATTGCCATTTTGTTAATTATTTTAGGTTGTCTTTATAGTTCTCTCCTGCCCCTTTCTTTTTCTCTTGATCTTTTCCTTGGCGGTTTGCTGTTTTTCTTAAGTGCTCTGTTTAGGTTTCTTTCTCTTTGCTCTTTGTATATCTTTTGTAGGTTTCTGGTTTGTGGTTACCATGAAGTTTCTGTATGTCATTCTTTATCTATAGCAGTCTATTTTAAGCTGATAGGCATTTCAGTTTGAATATATTCTATAAGAGATATATTTTTACTTCCTCCCCCCATGCTACATGTTATTGATGTTATATTTTAGATATTTTTGTATTATGTATCTCCTAACTACTTATTGTAGTTTGAGTTGAGTTTGACATTTTTTTTTTTAACTTGTACAGTAGCTTTTTAAGTGTTTGACTTGCTGTATATATTAAATATTTGGTTTTTCTTGTGAGGTACTTACCCATCTCACATTTTTTTTATTTCTGGTTACGGCCTTTTCTCTTCTACTTAAAGAAAAAGGCCCTCTGACATTTCTTGTAAAGCTGATTTAATGGCGATGAACTCCTTTAGTTTAGTTTTGTTTTGTTTTTTTGTTTTTTAAGATTTATTTTATTGTTTTAACAGAGAGAGAGAGACTGAGAGAAGGGGGGAAGGCCCAGAGCAGTCTCCATAATTGTAGGTCATCAGTTTTTTACCTACTTTCATTCCACACAGGTGGATGTGGGGCCATGCAGGGTGAGAACTGGGCCAGGGGCCTCCTGTATGAAAGCCGAACCAGGGGCCTCCAACATGGAAAGCTCACCCTGGCAGGAACCAAACTGGGGGCCTCCCACATGGGAAGCACACCCCAGTTCAGCATATGGGTCCGTGTGGTCCAGGGCTAGAACTTGATCCTCAGACCCAGGGCTGTAAGGCAAGTGCTCAACCCGCTAAGCCATCCCAGCATCCCTGAACTCCATTAATATTTTCTTGTCCAGGAAACTCTTTATCAACCCTTCACTTTTGAATGATAACCTTGCTGGGTACATTATTCCAAGTTGTAGGTTCCTTTCTTTCAGCTCTTCAAAGATGTCCTGCCACTTTTTTTCTGGCTTGTAAAGTTGCTGATGAGAAATCAGCTGATAGTCTTACAAGGTTTCCTCTGTATATGAGTCATTTTTCTTCTGCTTCCTTCAAGATTGTCTCCTTATCTTTAACTTTTGCCATTTTAACTTCAATGTGTTTTTGTGTGGGTCTCCTCACATTCAATTCATCTTTTTTGGAACTCTTTATGGATGTTTGTTTTCTTTCCCAGGTTAGATTAGTTGTTTTCTCTCCTTCTTCTAGGATCCCTATAATATGAATATTTGAGCAATTGATGTTATCCTAGAGGTCCCTTAAACTATCCTTGTTTTTCTAAATTCTTCTCTTTTTTGTGCTATTCTGATAGGTTGATTTCCACTAATCTGTCTTCATTTTCTCTGTGTTAGCTAATTTGCTGTCGATTCCTTCTCATGGATTTTTTATTTCAGTTATTACTTACAAATGACTTATTTTGATTTCTTTGGTTTTTTGGGGTTTTTTTCCTGGGAATTTTTCTTGTTCCTTCCTTTGAGAAACGTTCTTCCATCTTTTCACTTTGTTTGATTTTCTGTGGTTGCTTATATCAGGCATGGGCAAACTTTTTAAGGGCAAGGGCTATTTCTCCAAGTGTTACAGTCCACTAGCTATTGGTGTTAACATTCATGCAGTCAGCCCCAAATTACTTGGCGGTCCACGGGTGGACTGTGGTTGACATCTTGCCCAGCCCTGGTTTATATAAAGTAGACAACATAGCTGTCTCTTTTAGTCTTGGAAAGTGGCCTTACATAGCGCAGGCTCTGTATGGACTGTATGTGCCAGGTGGTGTGGGCAGGCTGGTAGGGACAGAACAGTTGCCTCGGGCACCCAGGGCCCTGGCCGACCAATGTAGCCAGAGCGGCGCTAGGTGAGGACGCCAGGTGCGTGTAGTAATGCCCTGTTGATCCTGCTTGCTCCCTTTGTTTGGGCAAAATGGGCTTGGGCGATGTGTCCAGGAAGACACTGCAGCGACCTTGGAAGCAGGCCAGAGCCCCAGGACAGAGGCCCTGCTCACCCTACGGAGGTGGAGGGGGGCATGACAATGGCACTCACTGGCCCCTCTGACCCGGGAGACTTCCTGCAATCCCCCGAGAGCGCCTGCGGCTCTCCAGTCTTCTCTATGCCATGTCTCTCTCCTTTGTTGTACTGAAAGTGGTCCCATGTAGGAGACAGCTCTCCGTAGGCTCTGCATGCTGGTAGCTTGGAGAAGGGAAGCCGTGGGGAGCCAACAGGCACTTGGGGCCCCTGAGGCCCTCCCTCGCCTGCCTGGGCAGAGGCCAGGTGGGTGTGGTGATGCCCTGTTCTTCCTTGTGGCTCCCTTTGTTTCGAGGCAAAGGCTCCAGCATTGTAGCTGTGCAGCACTGGGTGGTCTTGCAGGTAGTACTGAGCCCCTGCACAGAGCTTTGGCCTGCCCTAGCCAAGTGGAGGAGAGCCATGGAGGCTCACCAGCTCCAGAGGGTGCCCTCGGCTTCCCAGCCTCCTCTGTTAAGTCTCTTTCTCTTGTTTGGTGTCAGAAGCTGTTCACTCAGTGCTCAGTTGTCTCACAGGAGTAATTGCTACCTATGCACGTGAGTTTTGATTTTGCTCATGGGGGCGGCAAACGTGGCATGCCTCTATGCCACTGCCATCTGGGACCTCTCTTGGAGGCACAAACTTACAGTAATGCAGCCTGGTTCGTGCTTAGTTCTGCTACTTTCCACATGCACAGCCATGGGTGAGTTACTGAATCTCGCTGTGTCTCGGTTTCCTTGTCCTTGAGATGGGGATAAGAGCCTCTTTCTGTTGCTGGCAGGGTGAAACGATACCATGAAGGGCTTGGAATAGTGCTCAGGAACATTGTAAGTACTTGTTAAGTATCTGGTGTTGATTTAATAACAACAATGATATACAGATATATGTTGGTGTCTGCATAGAAAAAGGTCTGTAATAGATCATCAATGACAGGGATTTTCACTGGAGAATAAGATAGGAAGAAGTTTGAGGACACAGTCTCTTTTTTTAATTAATTAAATTATTTATTTATTTTTAAAGATTTATTTTATTGTTTGAGAGCTGAGAGAGAGCTAGAGAAAGAGAGAGAGAGAAGGGGGAAGGGCCCAGAGTAATCTCCATAGTTGTACATCGTCGGTTTTCAACATGGTTTCCTTACACACAGGTGAATGTGGAGCTGCATGGGAGGTGGAAACCAAACTGGGGGCCTCCCACCTGGGAGGCGGAAACCTTCACTGCCATTCTGGTAGTTACCAGCTGTGCTGCCGTTCAGCATGTGGGTTCGCACAGATCCCCGGACCTTGTGGTTGGTTGTAAGGCAAGCGCTCAGCCTGCTAAGCTGTCCTGGCACACCCACATTCTCTTTTTAATTCATGTAGTTTTGTACTGTTTGAATTTGTGAAAACAGCACTTATTTTAAAAATAAGTTGTTTTTTAAAGATGATGAATGATGTAAAAGTTAGGGAACTTTCTGCTTTAAAATTTAACTTTTACCTTAACCCTCAATCCAGGCTCTTTATAATTGTCAGATGGCCTTATTTTTCTATGGCTGTCCTGAGGCGATAGCTCAAGGTCGGTTTCCAGGAAGGGCTGTGAGGTGGCCCCTGTCTGCTCCTCCAGAGGACTCCCTCTCTACTCCCCACCTTTGTTTTCCCACTACTCAGAACTTCCTCTAGCTCCTGGCACGCCTAGCTCTCTCATGCTTCTAAGACTGTACATCCTTTGTTCCTTCTACCAGGAACAGTGCCTTGGACTCCACCCCTATGCCTTTATTGTCCTTGAACTTACTTGCTCTTGAAAGCCTTCCTTTCTCCCTCTTGCAAGTGGAGTTGGGACCTTCTCCCTTCTCCTTGCTTGTCTTGTGTGCTGTGTGATCCCAAGTTCACCTCTGGTCACACCATATTGGGAATTTCTCATTTATCTCCTCTGATAGCGAGCTGGTAGAACGGGAGCCAGATTATTTCTCTTGTGGCTTCATGGTTCTATCTCCAAAGGCTAGCAAGTGGCTGGAAACATGGACAGTGCCCATAGCATTTGTTGAACAAAGGAATGAATGAAGTAGAGATATAGTTCTCCAATGAGAAACCCAAACTTTAGCCCTCAATTGTATGTCCTGGATGATTTGGTAAATAACTTGGTATCTCATAAGCATAGAGTTTTAAGGATATAAAGAAAAATACTCTAGAGGAAACTTCCCCAATGGAAAGCTAAATAGACTGAGACCCTTACCTCTTTACACAATAGAGCTGCCTATGGATTCCAAAAGAAGTGATGACTATCACCCATCCAATTCTCTTGGGTATTATTGAAGGATCATTTCCTTCTTTGAGATAAAACAAGATGGTTGTTGTTTTTTTATTAATTTTCTTCAAGCCTGTGAGTCTCAAAAGAGCTACCTCCTGAAGTTCCAAGGGTGGTGCAGTTCTTTCAAAAACGGGAAATAATAAGAAAAATACTTTTACCTCCCTGATAAATAAGTAACTTGAATTTTCCAAAAATTTCTAAAGAAAATTTAAGATGCACTGAGTATCCAGTTTGTGTTCCTGGAACAGGAACCCCACTGGGTTGAGAGGCTGACATTGACTTAGGCCTCCAAACATCCTTCAGAACAATGTTGCATCAATCAGGCATCACCTGCAAGCATGACCAGAACATCTGAGCTCCCATGATACATTATCCAGGAAGGGACCAGCCAAAAGACCACTCCCTCCATGAGCCAATGTCCAGATTGGAGTATTATCACTAAGCTTGAAAATTCCATTGTGGATTATTGTTATTATTATTGGTGTGAGTTGTTATAACTATGGTTATCTTTGGCTTGTGTGACTGATGGTGTATGTGTTTGGCTCGTTGCAGTGATATAGGGTTGAGGGTGTCTTCTATTTGCTATTTTTAATTCTCATGGTATTGACAGAATTCTGGTGATCATATACAATGGCTCTTGTTATTGTGTGTGAATAGAAAATAGAGTTATATATTCATGGATGAATAGAACATGGGAGAGCTTCCTGTAGGTGAGGCACCGATCATAGCCAACCTGGGGGACGTGCTCAACTTGGCCTGTCCCACAGGGCTCAGCGAGGCTCATCACCCCTGGAACTTGGCTGCCCTGAGGCTCATAAGAGATAAGCAGGACCTCTTGCTGAAGCACCTGTGCATCTTTTAAGCACACTTGTCACCTAACAGATTTCTGGCATCCCATGATGCCCCAGGTCCCAGGTGAGGTTGAAGATGATCTCTCTTGAGATTTCTGGAGCAGAGGGATTTGCAACCAGGAGTGGAGGTAGCTATGGTCTGAGTTACATTCCTGCTTCTTAATATCCAAGACAGACCTGAGCGTCTCACAGTGCCAATAAAATTAATATTAATCACCACCACCATCATCATAGCTAACATCTGAGTGTTTACTATGTGCCAAGCACTCTTCGAAATGTTGGAGATGGAATATTTTATTTGATCTTCCAAAGAATCCTGTGGGGTTTAATTTTACAAATAAGGAAATTTATTTATAAATAAGGCTGAGCAACTTTCTCAAGGTCACCTAACTCATAAGTGGAGGAGGTAAGATGCAAACCCAGACAGCAGTTTGTAGGTGGTAATGGACGCACCCTAAGGTGCCCTCCCGTGAGTCAGGTTTTTGCATAATCCTTTCCCCTTAAGTGCAGGCAGAACCTCTGATTTGCTTCTATTCATAGAAAATGCAAAGGTGATAAATGTCACTCCCATGCTACCTTTTATAAGACTGTCTCAGCCAACTGGAGCAAGAGGATCGGCTGATGGCCTCACAGAAGCGAACACCCTGTGTGTGCTACCTATAGAGAGGGCCACAGCGCAGGGGACTGTGAGTGGTCGCTAGGATTTGAGAACCACCTCCAGCCAACAGCCAGTAATGAGCTGGGGCCCTCACTCATGCCCCACAATGGCATGAATTCTGCCAATAACTTGCATAAGTTGGGGAGCCAATTAGTTCCTAGTTGAGCCTTCAGGGGAGAACACAGCTTGGCGGCAATACCTTGATGATATCCTTGTGACACCTCAAACAGAGGCCCCAGCTAAGCTGCCCAGACCTGCACTCCTGACTCATGGGCATTGATGAGGTAATGGTGTCTCATTTTAAGCTGCTAAGTTTGTGGCGCTTTGTTATGCAGCATTGCAGACTCATACACAGCCCGTTCCCTTCACTGCTACCTCATCCGCTTTGCACCAGATCCCAGTGCTCTGGTGCATGGATCCTTCCAGAGTCCCTCTTTCCCTTTCCAGGGATTCCAACCTCATTTCGGGAAAGGGGCTCCAGCCAGGGAACACTGGTCTTTTCTCTGACAGGAGGCAGAGAAACGGGGGACCCAGGAATAATCAACTCTATTTGAATGAAGGGTTGGCAAGAGCATGTAGAATCCTACCTTGTGACATTTCTAGGCAAGGGGGGACTTGGGTTAGGATTAAGGCATGCCATCTGAGGTCTGGTCCCTGATAGAAATGGGTGTGAAAGATGTTATATGGAGGGGAAAGCCGGGACGGCTCAGCGGGTTGAGCGCTCGCTTTGAGGCCACGAGGACCGAGGATCGAATCCCGGCTCCGGCCCAGGCAGGACCCACGTGCTGAACTGGGGAGTTCCCACAGTTTGGTTCTCTAACTGTCTCTGTCTCTGTCTCTCTCTCTATCTGTCAAAAAGTAAAATAGAAATAACTATGCACTGA
>PVKE010050593.1:0-10903 GCA_004027555.1 Craseonycteris thonglongyai
CACCTTCCCTCCCTCTCTCCCTCCCCCCTCCTCCCCCTCCCTCCGGCAATCACCAAGCTATTGAGTGTATATTCTACATGATATTTCCATTACATTTATGGTATGGGAAATTCTAAGGATTAAGGTAATTGGCCAGATAAAACTGTGGTAACAGGAGAAATTTAATGAAATACTAAAAAGAAGGAAAGACTTGATTATTTGAAGGATAAGTAAAGTGTATCATGTTATGCACATGATTATAAGTAGCCAGCATTTATAGTATGTATGTCTTCTTTTTAAAACAGTTCAACATCAAAAGAATAGACTGATTTTCTTAAGTGGTAAATATGTATAAATTGTTGAACTATGTATGAACAGTTCTAATGATTACATCATTTTTCTGATGATTGACTCATAATAGATTGGAATTGAACTTGATGGAAAGCTGTACTGAGAAATGAGCCAGTTCTATATTATGTTTGTTACTAGAATGGGGATATACATCCTAGATTTGAGACTTTTCAAATATTTTTCCATCATTGAAATTGTAAGTTTTAACATTCCTTCTCTAAAAATGGTTGTGTTTGGTTTGCTAGACAGAATGAGATGCAAATCTCCTTATAGTCCAATTGAGAGTATTTTGGGGTATAATAAAATTAGCATGATATATCAAAGGACTTATAGATGAAAGAGTTGTGTTCAAAGATGGCCAGTTCTAATTCATTTGATTGGCTGAAAATGAAGCAAAAAGTTTAACATTTAATTAAGGTGTACATTAATAATTGAGCATAAAACTTTATATTTATGAGAGTTGATATGATTCTTAAAAATTTATAAATATCTGTTAAGCACCATGTACGTTCTTAGCTTTATGAGTGAGAATTTGAAATCTCTGGGAAATGAATATTTTTGAATAGCCTTCTTTTCATGCCAGGTGACATCTCCCTCCTTAAAAAGTAACTATTTTGGATGACAATTCTGAATGTCTTTCTTCTTTTATTAAATAGAGTAAATTAAATATAAGTTACTTTGCTGTGATGGCTATTGTTTTGAAAATTAAATATTCTATTTCCTTTTTAAAAATATCCTATTGATACCATCAGTTTAACATCTCCTTGGAAGAGCAGAAAAGAAAAGCCCAACTTAGACTATTCACATGTTATTTTACAAGTAAATATTATAGATATTTAGCTCTGCAATTATAATTTTTCTGGTATAACAATCAAAATTTCATCCTGAGTGCTCTTCACAACCACAGTGGAAAGATCCACTAGACTCACCTTTGGCCACCAGCAGTGATGTGGGGCTACCTGGTGATATGGGCAGTATAGTGACTTAATGCTCTCCATTCTCTACATTAATGATCTTGCTCTCCATCGCACTTCTGGTATTTTTAGTATAATTCTAAAGCATAGCAAAGAATACTGAAGTTTTTTTCTGCATTTACTATTGCTTAAGCTAGATGTTTAAGTTTTCCCTTGCTTGGATTAATAATTCAAAGAAAAATAAAGCTTTAATGTAACCTGCAGCCTTTGACCTTAATAAAAAAATCTTTCTAAACACATGGTCAGACCAATCTGCCCTGAAAATTTTGTCTCTTCCCAGAGGTTTGGCAGTTTCTTTTGCCTTCAACTATATTGCCCAGCCTGTGACAGGCAATGTTCATATTCACTATAATATTCCATTTCAAGGCTCTGTCTCATTGTAATTTTTTATGTCCTTTCAAGCAACAAATTAAAGTTGTCAACCCGGATGGCTCCATTAATGCCAGCAGCTCAAATAAAGGAGTGGTTGAATGGCTGATATCTTATTTATTTATTTATTTATTTATTTTATTATTGTTTTGACAGAGAGAGAGAGAGAGAGAGAGAGAGAGAGAGAGAGAGATACAGAGATACAGAGACAGAGAGAGAACTGAACTGGGGAAACTCCCCAGTTCAGCATATGGGTCCACACGGGCCGGGGCTGGAATTCGATCCTCAGTCCCTGGCGCTGCAAAGCGAGCGCTCAACCCACTGAGCTATCCCGGCTTCCCCAAATGACTGATATCTTTAATGCAGAGAGGCAATGACATCCCATCAGTGCTTGCTTATTTGCCTGGTGGCTTACAAGCATTTTGTGACATCAATTTTAAGATGTGTCTCAAAAGATAGAGTTGGATGGAATTAGAAAATTTATGATCTCTTAAAAAATAAAGATGTGTCTCAATTTCAGGATGTAATAAAGGTGGAGCTATATCCTTGCATATTGTTTAAATTCTTGGGTCTGGTTTTTATCCTTATGGACAACTGCTTCTTCTCAGAGCTGTCAGGGTATCTGTTAAGAGTAGGTTCCTTTCTTCGTAGACTCAAATCACAGTCTGGTGGCCTTTATTGGGATTGTCTAGATAGAGTCTCCCTCCCCTTACTCCCTGGTTCTCAGCCCCAGTCTGGTTTGGTGAGGTTGCTGGATAGCTGGGTATCTGCAGCACTCAATCTAGGGAGATCCTTGCTCTTATCAGAAGGAAATTTCTTCACTTGCATATCAGTTTCTCCTCCCTAATCAAGGACACGCTCCAGAGAAGCTCACCCCGACTACCTGCCCATTCTGAATCATCAGTTTTTATTCTCTACTTCATCATTTTCATCAGCATACAAGCATGGTGTTATTTCCCCATATTAAATAAAATTTATATTTTTCCTCTTGAATCCTCCATTTTCTCTTTCAGCAACTGCCTCTTTTGTTAGCTCTACTTTGCAACATAACTTCTTGAAAAGGTTGTCTATTTTCACTATTTCTAATTTCCACAACATTAGATTGGAGCGATGGGCAGACCCAAAGTAGGCAGGACCCACAGGCTGTTTCACGAAGTTTTGGTTTTCTACAATGTACAATGGGGAGGCTATTGAAAGTTTTAAATAGGAGAGTACTATGAGCTAATTTATACTTCTAAAATATTTTGTCTAAGTGCAGTATGGAGACTAGTAATCCTGGCACACTTGTAAAAATAGGAAAGTTGTTTTGAACTGATATTCTTAAACTTTTTTGTGTCCTAAACCTGTTTGGCTTCCTGTTGAAAAATATGATTGCCTTCTCCGAATAATGTTTTTAAATCACAAAGGAAACTAATTATATTAAAATATAACTCATCAGAATATTTTTTAGAAAAATATTTGTGATATAGTTATATGTTTACTCCCTTATTAACTGAATATATAAGATCTGGTAGTGAATCTATAATTATAAATAGGATCAACGTAAGTGAAATATGATGTTTATAATAACTGTAATATGATGGAAAATATCTGATTTCTATTGGTGACTAAGTCATAGAAACTGCTAATGCTACTGGAGTGTGTTGGTATGCTGTCTACCTCTATCTGTAAAGAATTTTCATTTGAGATTAGTGAAAATAAAGATATAATATTTTTGTCAGTGAAGTTTACAGACCACCACCTGAATTCTACCCATGGAACCTGTCTTACCCTGTTTGAGCTGTTATCACAGAATACCATAGACTACATGGCTTATAGACAATAGAAATTTATTTCTCACAATTTGGGAAGCTGGAAGACCAAGATGACGGTGCCAGCAGATATGGTGTCTGATGAGGGCCTGCTTTCTGGTTATAGAAGGTTGTATTTTCACTATAAGCGCACATGGTGGAAGGGGCAAGGGAGCTCACTGGGGTCTCTTTCATAAGGGCACTAATCCCATTTATGAGGGCTCTGCTTTCATGATGTAATCACCTCCCAAAGGCTCCACTTCCAAATATGATCACATTGGTGATTAGGATTTCAACACATGACTTTGGGGAGACACAGCATTCAGTCTATAGCATATCCCTTTGGAAATTTTAACTTAAATGTTTAGTTTGGTAATCATAGACAAAGAAGGTGGAGGCTTGAACTGGGGTAGTAGTAATAAAGATGAAAATAGGGGACAAATTTGAGATGTTTTTGAAAGAATCAAGAACAGAAAAGGGAGAGATTGCCTAGAGTTATTGGGGAAATCTTCATGGAAGAACTAAGCATGTACAAAATATTAGAAGGAATCATTCAAAAAGCAAGATTTGCAAGGCAGACTATTGCTGTGATTTATTGTAAGGTAAGCGATAAGGATGACGACTACGGGCTAGAAAGGAGAAGGGGTCATAAAGATTAAATAAGGAACACTGGACCCATGACTTGGCCACTCATGAGCTATGAGAAGTAGGGCAAACACTTACCTAATGAAACTTCAACTTAACATATTAAAGATGAGGATAATAATAGCTTATGGCCTGTAATGTTGTTGTAAGAATTAGATAAGATAGTATATGTAAAATGGTTAGCACAGTTCTGACACATAGCAAGGGCAGACAAATATTAGCAATCATTCTAGTTACTGCTAGGATTCTGACATTGTTTTGGACTATAGCCAACAAGAGATTACAATCTAGTTGAGGAAACAAGAAGGAAATTATTCAGAATCAGGTATCCAAATATAAGATATAAGCAATTCTAAGCTATTGGTTTTGCCCCAGGTAGCATTTTCTGTTTCATAAAAGGATTTTGAAAATTTCTGTCATTTATTTGTGGGCAAGCATCACAGCAGAATAATGACAGTGCTGGGTCTCTTCTTAATAAATGATGTTTAGCTATTACTGTTGCCCAGTCTCTGCTGCTTACAACTAAGCTGCTCTTCGGTATAATAATGACTATGACTCAAAAAAGTAAAAACCATAAAAGAAAGTAATCAAGATTCTGAAAGACTGTCCTTTACTTTCATTTAGAGGAGCTAAGACAAGAACAGTCTGTTTCCTTTTATTCTATCATAATAGCATTTCATAAAGATGCACAAAGAATTTCAATCAACCTTTGGAACTAGCCCAGCATTTGAGAAGTTTGTGTTGAGAAGGCTGTTGCTTAATGGCAAAACATTAGGGTTCAAGTTCTTTTCCTGCTGTGTGCTTTGCTGTATGACATTGGACAACTCATGCAATACACTGAGCCTTAATTTTTCATCTATAAAAGGAGGGTAACAGTTTGTTTCTACCTCAGTATTATTGCATGGTCAAAAGAAAAAACTTAAGTCAATGTCTGGAACAAAATAGGAGCACAATAAAAATATTTTTATAGGGGGAAAGCCGGGACGGCTCAGCGGGTTGAGCGCTCGCTTTGAGGCCATGAGGACCGAGGATCGAATCCCGGCTCCGGCCCAGGCAGGACCCACGTGCTGAACTGCGGAGTTCCCACAGTTTGGTTCTCTAACTGTCTCTGTCTCTGTCTCTCTCTATCTGTCAAAAAGTAAAATAGAAATAACTATGCACTGAAGACAAAAAGATAATTTCTCTCTATAAATGTGAAAAGATAAAAAAAATAAATAAAAAAAAATAAAATATTTTTATAAGCAATGTAATTACTATTAAAGAGTGAGACTCTAAGCCAAAAACTATAAGAAACAAAGGTCATTTTATATTGATAAAGGTGTCAATTCATCAAGAGATTATAGTAATCATGTATATTTATGAACATAATATAAGAGCATGTATATATATTGTGCAAATATTAGCAAACCTGAAGGGAGAAATAGACACCATACAATAATAGTAGGGGACTTCAATACCCCACTTTCTGTGGATAGATCAACTATGGATAGATCATCCTGACAGAAAATCAATGAGGAAACATTAGACTTAACTGTATTTTGGACCAAATGAACCTAACAAACATATATATAACATTTAATCCAACAGCAACAAAATATACATTCTTCTCAAGTACACACAGAACATTCCCTAGGATAGGTCACAAAACAAGTCCTAGCAAATTTAAAAAGATTGAAATCATACAAAGGACATTTCCCAACCCAATGGTATGAAATTAGAAATCAATAACAGGAGGAATACTGGAAAATTCACAAGTATGTGAAAATTAAACAACACACTCCTGAATGATCAGCCAGTGGATCAAGAAGAAATCAAAAGGAATCACAAAACATCTTGAACCAAAAAAAAAAAGAAAATGATTTGGTATAAAAACATACCAAAACTTATGGGATGCAGCAAAAGCAGTTCTAAAGAGAAAAGTTTACAGTGATAAACTACATTAAGGAAAAAAAAAAAAAATTTAAATTACCTAATTTTATACCCAAAGAGACTTTAAAGGAACAGATTAAGCGCAAAATTATCAGAAGGAAGGAAATAACAAAGATCAGAGCAGAAATAAATGACATAGAGACCAGAAAAACAATAGAAATGGTCAATGAAACTAAGCTGGATTTTTGAAAAGATAAACCAAATTGACAAACCTTTTGCTAGACTACTAAAAAAAGAAGACTCGGGAAGCCACGATGGCTCAGTGGGTTAAGCGCTCACTTTGCAGCCCTGGGGACCAAGGATCAAATCCCCGCTCGTGCGGACCCATATGCTGAACTGGGGAGTGGCCCCAGTTCAGTTCTCTCTCTGTCTCTGTATCTCTCTCTCTCTCTCTCTGTCTGTCAAAAACAATAAAATAAATAAATAAATAAATCTTTAAAAATGAAGACTCAAATATATAAAATCAGAAATGAAAGAAGAGACATTAAAACTGATAGCACATAAATACCACGGAAAGAGGATCATAAGAGACTACTATGAACAATTAGATGCCACTAAATTAGATAACCCACTCTCAGGGCTGTACAAATGCACAGTTGATGCATGTGGGACCTTAACTATGAGTGTCTCTTTTGGTGCCAGTACTCCCCTCATGCTAGTGCCTGACCTGCTTGCAGCAATCCTGTAAGGTCAAGATCATCAACTTCTTTCTTTGAGGATAAAGAGACTTAGGGAGATTGAGTATCTTTCTTCACTTTAACTTGTGCTAGTAAGTGATGGAGTTAGGATTTGAACCCAAAGTTTTGAGGGCAGTTGGACACCAAATCCTGAGCCTTAATTGACAGCACCTGCAATGCCTCATCCAAAGTTTCAGTTGTTTTCTTTCTTTCCAGGTTTCTAAGGCAGCTGCAGACTTGATGGCCTACTGTGAAGCTCATGCCAAGGAAGACCCCCTCCTGACCCCTGTTCCAGCTTCAGAGAACCCGTTTAGGGAGAAGAAGTTTTTCTGTGCCATCCTTTAAGTCTTCACGAGGAGCCTGAAGAGCCTCGGGGCTCCTGGGACATTGATGTAGAGTTTTTAGCAAAGTGGGCACCTTTCTAGTCCACAGCATTTAAAGAGGGAGGAGAACCATCCTGGAAACTCCAGGCTATGCATGTTTAAAGAACGGGTCCCCTGTGTGAGAATGAAAGCCGATCTGCAGCCTGAGATAAGAGATAGGATCTCTGCAGAACTGCCTGGAGAAGGGGACTATGTAAAGATAAAATCGATGTCATTTCTTTTCTGCTCTCCCTCCCCAAACCTTATGTTTTTGCTTCATATTTAAAAAATAAAAATTCAGACAGACCGCTGTACTGAGCTGAAATGTACATGACCTTCTTATGATGAATATTGCCTTTAGAATAGCCTTTGATCAGCTGAGTTACCCGGTGTAATCACAATTTGGTTTAATGGCATTGATATCTAGTCTTTGTGCCTTTGTTTTCTTTTTTCTTCCTCCAGGACCCTCCTTCTACCCTTCCTCATTAAAGTAGTACAGAGATAAGCCTGGATTTGTCTGTGAGACTGAACTCCAAGGATGAGCACTCAAAATGTTTAGGGAGATGTTCCCCGTGGTGTATCCTCGTGGTAATAACAAAACAAAAAAAAAAGAAAGAAAGAAAAAAAAAAAGCCGGATGTCTGTGTTCTCTTATCATTATTCCTAGCATTTGTACATGATAGCTTTGATTCTGCAAGTAAAAGTAAATCATGTGTTGTGACTGGTGCTTTCATATATTTGTGACAATTTTTTGAGTGATATTGCATGAAAATATCCATATGTTACATCCATTCAGAAGTTTTGTTGTTTCATTATAAAGTTTGGAAAAGGAAGGAGAGAAAGAAGAAGCTGGAAAGGAAAATAACTCAGTATCTTGAAAACTGAGATGACTTCAGAGCCTTAGCCATGCCTAAAATACCTCCTAATTATCAGTGGTATAATCACCTCTTCATGTTTTCCAGAATCCAAAGCACTTGGGTTTTTACCCCCAGGATCCAGGGCAGCCCAGGTGTACCACCGTGCAGGAGCAAGAAGGATTCACCATGAGTTGGGAGGTGCTTTTTGTCATAGAGCAAGAGAAAATTCATTCTTTGCCTAAATCACAGAAATTCTAGATTAAGAGAATGCTCCCTGGGCTCTTCTTAGGAAAAGCACGCCCTTGTTTGTTGAATATCAGGAGAAATAAACCCCTGACTCCAGGGAAGACCCATTCTCGGAACCCTGGCCAATCACTTGCCAGGGAGAAGGGGGCAGGGGTGATCCTCACAGCCAGCTCCACCAGGTAGAATATGGCTCTTTTTTCCATGGAGATGATCTTTGTGTCACCTATTTTTTTCAAAGAATTTTTCTTTGTTTTTGTTCTCCATCTCGTTTGTCAGAATCTCTCGGTCTTTATTTGCAGCTTTTATTTCTAGCTTGAGCTAGAGCTCTCTTTTCCCCAAAGGCGGGATTGACAGTGACTTTTCGTTGCAGCTCTAGCCATCCGTAATGGGAGATCCTGGAAGCCTTTCTTACTTTTTTTCTGTGCCATTCTCAGGCATCAGAAGGCCTCTCACATCTTGTTTCCTTTGAAATCCCAAAGACCACTTCCAGATTAATTTTATTCTCCTCTCTTTCCTTCTTCCTGTTTAAAGAGAAACAAAAAGGAATAAAGAGAAAGGAAAAGAGATGATAAAAATTCTTATTATGCCAAGGACAGATTTTGAAACAGACTTGGTAAATATTTTCCTTAGCTTCTTTAATGAGCATGCTGGTAAAAGAATAAATGGATCCAATTAAAGATCATGCCTGGGGTGCAGGAGGGAGAAACTATGGAAATATTTGTGAAATGTATGAATGCACTTCTATCACCATATATTTCTGTTCTGTTGAAACTGGAATTTTGTTACAGTCAGTGGGACACTGATAAACATTTAGAGGGGAAACCCCTGGCAAGTTATTTATTAAACTACAGTATTGTACCATTAGCTTACTAGTAATACTGTGGAGTGAGCTAAAACCATATCCATTTTTAAAATGAGTCAAAATATGAATTGAATATGTGGTCACATAAAAACAACTGTGAATAAACACTCTTTGGTGGTGATTAAGGCATCATTATAAGACCATAAGATCCATAACCCACACCATTTGTTTTTCTCAAAAGTACTCTATATTTTCAGGAAAATCGAGATCTTTGGAGCATTGAAAATGGAATTAAAACTTTAGGAAGCACCATAATACAGCTCTGGTAATTAAAAGCTAAGGAAGTTCCCAACTTAATATGACCTTGTTTATAAAAGGAGAGAAAAATCAATAAATATATAGCCCATCTGAAGTTAAGTGTAAGGAAAATGTTTTGGCTATTTCATAATTTCCTGTCCTATAATATGGAATTATAATGCTAGAGCCTTTATATGAGTTTTGACTTATTAATATTTTTACTTATTTAGGGAAAAAAACTTTTCTTGATTATTTATGCCACTAAACTATGCCTCTGATTCTTTTAGAAATTCAACAATCATTTTCAACAGCATAATTTTAAAGGATAATTAATAAGAAAATTTAGTTGAATTATTCAAGGCCCTAATTTCTATGTATATTGTATTCTATAGAAATGAAATCTGGTATAGAATTAAACAGTAAAAATAACTCATATTTAGAAAAAGTAAATCTTGCATCATTCTCAATATTACCTCTAGTTTCTTTTTTTTTTATTTTAAACCTAATACTATTTCATTTAAATCAGAGGTTGCAAATAAATACTTTGATCTGATGCTAGTTTTGCTAATAATAGTTGAAGGAGGTTGTCTACCAAGGAAAAATTCAAAAATATTTCTCCATATACTCATTCACAAATGGAATTTGGAGAAATTGAGTATATTGTCTTAGGAAATTTTTGTACTGTTTTTTTTTAATTTGCTTCTAGCTGCTCCTGGCAATGGTGAATTGTTATATATACATTAATGTTTTCCCAGCCCAAAAATTGTTGATGTTTTTCCTATATGCGATCTATGGACTGTGTCTTTCAAAGAGAGAGAAACACAGAAATGTTAAAGCAGGAAAACCTGAATGTGATGTGCACATTTCATTCCACATGGACCCTGTATGTGTTTTAATAAATGAAATTTCAGACTCATTTCATAAGCAGTCAATTTCATTGTGAAGGCCTAAGGACTACCTCGCCCATCGGTTAATTTGAGAAGGATTATGACACATAACAAGATAAATGCGTAAATCGGAATCCACTGATTTTTTGTCTCTAAGGTTTTGTTAATAGAGGTGCCCTAAGAAAGGAAAAACTCTCATGAGCCTCTTTAAAAAGCCTTTGTCCCTGGTCTTCACATCTCAGGTTCAGGGTGTGGGGACAGAGGGACATGATGGGGTAGAGTCCAGGGCTCTGGCAGGCTGGACCATGAAGACAGATGAGCTGCATTTACACTCTAACATGCTATGGGTATGCCACATAGTGATTTTTCCTTTTCAAAAAAATAGAACACTAAGCACTATCTTCCATAAGCTGTTGATGATTTGAAAGGAGTATTGGAGAAACAATGCTTGAAACTCAAGATTCAGAAGCTCCTTGGAGAGATTGTTAGTCAAGAAAAAGCTGTGTGTCTTTTGCAATATGCCAGTGAGTAATAAACACTGTTAGTAAAGAAGGAAACACCGATCTCCCTGGACTTGTACCGGTGACAGCAGCATCTTTAAACCTGTGATAAAAGGGGCCACTGGAGTTTGTGCATTTGTCCAATTACATCACTATTGGATAGAAAGGTGTCCCTGCAGAGACCTATGGACACACCCAATAACTTGGTGATTGCCTGAGGGAAGGGGAGGAGGGGGGAG
>PVKE010050594.1:0-10904 GCA_004027555.1 Craseonycteris thonglongyai
TGCTGTGTGTGTCAATTAATAAATACAGTATAAACTCAATGTTGTGCTATAAAACTGTTTTTTTTTAAGATTTATTTTTACTGTTTTTTTGACAGAGAGAGAGAGAGAGAGAGAGACAGAGAGAGACAGAGAGAAGGTGGAGGGCTCAGAGCAGTCTCCATAGTTGACAGCATTAGTTTTCCATATAGTTTCACTCCACGGGTGGGTGCGGGGCTGCGCAGGGCAGGAACTGGGCCGGGAGCCTCCCACATAGGCCCCGGCAAGAACTGAACTGGGGGCACTCCCCAGCTCAGCATATGAGTCCACATGATCCGGCCCGGGTTTGACCCTTGGTTTTCAGGGCTGCAAAGTGAGCACTTAACCCGCTGAGCCATCCCAGCTTCCCCTAAAACTGTTTTTAAGAACAAGCAACAATGGGTAATTTCAGTAGTGCTTTCAGAACAAGTGTTATTTAAATTTCAAACATCACTAATTGGCATAAGTTTTCTTTTTTCTCATCTCAAAATTTGTATTCCACACTCCTGTGTAAATTCAGTAAACATGGTAGCTCAATATTAGAAGAATTGTATAATGGTAAATGTAGTAATGGCTATACCACTGAATTGCAGTTTATTAGTACTTATCCTATCTTCTTTCTCTTCTTCCCTTTTGAACATTTTAAGGCAAGTAAAATCAAAAGGCAAATGTGACTTGCTGATTAAAAAATCTCAGTTTTATATTTTGTTACGTATTTCACTTTCTTGCCATGATTGGAAAGTTTCTTTTCTAAATCAAAAACAGACACCAAGGCAATTGTTTACTCTTCATTAATTTCTACTTAGATTACTTTACAGCATTTAAAAATGGACTTCAAATTCCAAGAAAATAAAATCTAGAATATTTCCTCCCACAGTAGAATGTAAGTTTTCAACTCCTGTAGGAAATTGTTTCCTGGTGTTCCCAGCATTGAAATGTGATACTTTGTATTGCTTTTGTATATTTGGAAGGGTAGGTAAATGGCCATTGTTCTTTTTATTATTTAATCCTAGCTTGAACTTCTCTCTCTCTTTCCTCTACCTTGAAACAATTTCAGTTGCATAAAAAGACAGTCCTTAGGCAAACACTTACAAATGACTTTTAGTTCTACTTCACATCAGCTCAAGAAATTTCTAGAAAATACAAGTATTAACAGACCTAAAGAATTCCACTTAAAATGACACTTGAATTTTTATTTAAATTTCAGATTTTTCATATTAATATTCACTGTCCATATTTCTTATCATTTAGTTTATAAAGGTCTACTTCAGTGTATAGGTGACAATCATTTGTTGCTATATTTCTGGCATAATGGGTTTATGTGAGGATTTGGGTTTTTATTCTTTCCTGTGTAATAGTAATCTCTTAGGCTTTCTACCTTGATCATTAAGTGAACCTCAGCAAACAATACTTCCCAGTCCTGAGGCCTAGCATTATAAGCAAAGAGGTCATTTCACCACCCCAAATCTGGGAGATATTTTTTTTTCTCCTTCTATTTTACAGAACTGTAAGTTGATTTATTTGAAGAAGCACATAGAAGGGGAAAATGGCAAGGATTTAATACATATCATAGAATTCTGCACTATATGTCTCACTGTATCTTGGTAAAAAATATTTTGACATAATTGGTAGTTCTGGAATCTTGCCCAGAAGTATAAAAGTGCCTACAATGGAGGTAAAATTGAACTGCCAATGCTAAAGCTAGATGCTCATTTCAGACTTTTAATTCTACCATATGCAAGTGTCTTTCCAGGACTTAAAAAAATAGAAGAAAAGAGCTTTACTCAGAATGCTTAAGTATATCAAACACTATTTTATGGCTGCTGCCAGTGTTCACTGTTAAAACACAAGGGGCCTAAAAGGAAACACAGACACTTAGAAATAGAATATCCATCAAGTTATAGTAGTTGATAATTATATTGCTACATTCCCAAGCTGTTTTCCAAAGAAAATGCAAAGCAGCACTTACATATTGGCATCATATCACCACCAATTGGCCTAAATGGTTTACAAGGAATGATTTCTAGGACAAAAATGAACTTTTGAAAGGGAAACAAAGAATAGATTTTAAAACCCAGTATTTGATAAACTCATGGAGAAACCAAATACTTCTCAAGTTGCCTTTTTTATTTTTATTTATTTATTTTGCAATTGAGATTGAATTTCAACTTAAAATCTAAGGCACCCTGGCAGCTGAGTAAGTCCACCACTAGTCAATCTCTTTAGCCTTGACAAATTTTCAAGAGTCTGTTTATTAAGTTTGTTCACTCTTTTATGAACTCTGTCCAAATGGACTATTTTATATATTTAGTGACATTAGCTAAACATCCCAACATTTTTTTTTTAAGTTACTGCGTTCTGGAGACTAACTAAACTTATTTCAAAACATCCAGATATAGTTAGGGGTATTTATTCTCACTCTCTGATCTAGATAATGTGAGTACACCAACTTAGACAATTTCATTTGGCAATGAGAAATATCAGCACCTGGCTTCCGAGAGAACTGTCAACTTATAAAACTGGAAACCTGATTAGATTTATTAACCCAAAGAACTTAGCATTTACAAACAACATATAAAATATCCTTAAAGACTACTTCTTTTTAAACGATTATGTAAGCTCTTTACTTTAATCTTTGCCTCATTCCCAATACAATTATTTGGCTCTAAAGATGGGAAATGAGGCTTGTGAATGGTTAACTCTTTTGTGTAGATGGACATGTAAAAATTGCATGTCCTATTTGGCCTCATTTCTATTTGTTTTTTTAATTTTCTTCTGTTCTCATTCTTGCCTAAGAAAACATAGTTTCTAATAGCAATCAGATTTACACCTTTGTTTCAATTCTGACTTCCACTACTCTGGTCTTGTTTGCAAGACCACACAATCTACAAGCAAAATTCCTAGTCTCAAGTATCTTTGCCCTTGAACCCAAACTCCATACCACCACCAAATTTATCTTTTTCAAGCACCACTTACAACATGTAATCCTCTATGTCCACATTGCTACAAAGGTATCCTGTTTCTTACTGGATCAAATTTAAACTCATTTGACAATTTAAGCTCCATAAACCAACACAACACTCCTTCTCTCTAGCCACTGATATTAACCTTCACTTCTGGTTAGATCATTCCTCCTGTCACCCCATTCCTACTCTCCACAAGAATCATGACACAATTACATGATTCAGCTACTCATTTACACCTAAAATGAGTATCATATTAACAGAATAGAAAAATCCAGGATAAAATTGTCTGTAAAACCATAACAATCAAATATATTTATTTGTCTGTTTTTCATATAATAATACAAATAGTGTTATAGTGTTAATCATGTGCCAAGCCCTATTCTAATAGCTTTAAAAATATGACCTCTATAGCCAACATCCATTCTGATTAGACAGTGCCTGTGTCATACTGCTTGTTAAATCTACTTGAGACAGATTGTAGAAAGCAATAGAACTAGACTCAAAGCTAAGTTTCTTAAGACCTAAACATTACTTGCTTACATCTACTCCTTCATATTAGTAATCATAACAAACAAACACGAAAGAAGTTGTAAACATATTTCTATAAGTTTCTACCTTTTTTAATGGAAAGTTTATAAGGTGTGCAGCAATTCTCATTGGTACTTTACCAATATTATCTATATTTTTATAAGAAAGCCTACCATTTAAAAAAAAGATTTATGGCCATTTCTATTTTATTTTTAAACTAAAATAAAAATATTATATCATGAAAAAAGTATGACCTCTATAGCCAACGTCCATTGTGATTAGCTGGTGCCTGTGTCATACTGCTTGTTAAATCTAGTGAATATCATATTTAGGATCAGGAGTAGTCAGAGAAGGCTTTCTTCTGTGCTGAATTGAGAGGATAAATACTGAAAAGCATTTCAAGCAAAGGGAACCAGGGCCTATGAAAACATAGGACTCTTCAAGTAAGCTGGTATACCTGGAACTAAAATGGAGTTAGAGATTGAGAAAGAATGCTAGAAAGGCATGCTCTGGCAAGATTATTAGGGGCCTTGAAAAGTCAAATGGGTGTGAGTTGTAAATGAGAGTGAGCCCTAAGGAACTCAAGTATTTTATGATCTATTAGAGAAAGACGTATTAACGAAGGAGATTTTGAAGAAGTGGTCAGAGATAAGAGAAAAAGCGTGAAAATAAAATTTCACGTAAAGAAATATAGTATTTCACACACAGAGTGGTAAATTGTATTAAAAAACTTCTGATAAATGAAAATGATAAATATACTTAAATGTTTACTGTATTTAGTGAGATCATGTAAACAAAGATAATTTATTATGGCAATTAACTGCTGAATGGTGATATAAATCATCAAAAAGTTTAAACCTTACATTATTTAAGCATCATTAATAATTGCTTTAATATATTGGCGGTCATTTTCATTTTTAAAAGTATGCTTACTGCACCTTTTACCAGTAATGTGATCTCTTATTATGAAATAGTTTCTAGTAAAAATAATATTGTATTTAGATTATTTCATCTTGAAGTTTTTCATAGGAAAAATCTATAACTTTGAAGATTGTAGTTCATTCAGAAAAAAATTTGATACTCAAGAAGGGTAGTGTGACATTTGTGATTGTTGAAATAATTTTAAACTCCCAAACACCATATGTGGAATATAAAACATAGCAACAAAGACACAAAACCTCATGGGTATAGTCAATAGTTCAGCAGTTATCTGAGGGTAAGAGAAGAGGGGAGTGGGAGAGGAGGGAGCGAGAGCTAAAAATATGGTGATGGAAAGAGAGCTGTCTCTGGGTTGTGAACACATATTGTAACACATAGATAATGTAATGTAGAATTGTACACCTGGAGCCTATGCAACTATTACTAACCAATGTCACCCTAATGAATTTAACAATAACAAAATTCTTTCATGAAAACTCAACTTTAACTGCTAAAATTTCTCCTTTCAATCTAAAATGTATGGCCTCAGTATTCTTTCTTCAAAAGTGGACAAAGGAGAGTTCAATTACTTGTTTTCTTCCAATGTACTTATAACTGTATTCTATACATTGTTGAAATTTATGATAAATTAAAAGGGTATGAGAAATTAAATACTACTTAAAACAAAAATACTTAGAAAAATTTAAGCATCTTAGAGATTATATACACACACAGTTTTGGTTATTTTATACTGTTCACTCCTGTGAAAATCACTGTAATTGAGACTAACCTACACACTTGTATACTGTTTTCCACTACTGTTTACATTTCGACTTTCCTCTGTACTCATCCCTACTTATTTACTCTTACAACCCTGGTGTTTTAATTGTCAGATGTATACATGAAACCAGAAATGTATGGATCTTTTAATTTGCTAAGTCACTGAATTTAGCCTCACTATATAAATAAGGCTATCGGTGCAAATAAACTTACTGGTATAGCAGAAATATTTTCTCCCTGGATGTGCTGAGCATTTGCAACTACTCCAACTGAAATTTATATTTAAAAAAAAACACAAAAATAATGATCAAGCCCCAACATTACATCCTCTTCAACCCTGCACTTCTAATCTGAGTTCCCATTTTGTTCTCCAGTTCAATGAAATGTATAGGGAAAGACTCATAGTTAAAAATGGTGATGTTGGGGAAGCCGGGATGACTCAGTGGGTTAAGCGCTCACTTTGCAGCGCCGGGGACCAGGGATCGAATCCCGGCCCCGGCCCGTGCGGACCCATATGCTGAACTGAGAGCTCCCCCTGTTCAGTTCTCTCTCTCCCTCAGTCTCTGTATCTCTCTCTTACTCTGTCAAAAATAAAAATAAATAAATAAAAATATATTAAAAATGGTGATGTTAACTTGGCATTTTCTCCCTTTCTTCTCATAAATCACTGTAAATAAGGAAAAGAGTGAGCAACAAAGAAAATTAAAAAATTTATCTGCAGTAAAAGTATGAGATATCTCAAACTGCAAAGAACAAAACAAGAGAAAGACTGCCAAGAGCCTTGGTAGCGAGTAGAATTCAGGGATGACAAGAGAGAATACTTGTGGCTGAAGATTTCAGTAAAACCTGGCAAGTAATTGGTATAGCCTGAAATACAAAAACAATGATTACTTGTTTTCTACAACAACAACAACAACAACAACAAAGGTACTTAAGTATAGTAGTCGAAGCTTTTCTGGACTCCATTCATTGTGAGGTCTTGAGAATCTCTAAAGAGGAAGTCAAATCAGAAATAATATAAACATGTAACATTTGTATGAAATTCTCAGTGAAGCAGGGGGGAAAATAAAGACTCCACCAGTCCTGATTCTAGTTTCCTGAGTCTAAAAAAAAAAAAAAAAATCACATTCTTACATGAGAAATACATGTGAAGGTCAGCGGTTTAGGGACATGAGAAGAGGAGGTCAAATTAGTGAAAAGGGGGGACTAATTAGGGTGGTAAAATTATTCTGTATGGTACTATAATGGTGGATACATTATAAATACAAATGCATTTGTCAAACACACAGAACATTACTGTACAAATAACAAACCTTAATTGATGTAAATTAAAGTTAAAAAAAATACAAAAAACTCTGAGATTAATATGCCAGAGAAGACAAAAAACTGTAATCAAATATACTGTGGTAAAATATAAAAGGAAAACTTTCAATACATTACCTCTTTAAGCTAAGAGCACATATCTATATAAAAGAACATAGGAGAGTGAACACAGGACAGGAAATATGACCTTATGAAAGAAGTAAGAAAAGATATGAGTAAAATCATATGTATCAGACAATTTTTATATACCTTCCGAATACTGTCTCTTTTTTCAGCCCTTTACTATAGTAGTCAACTCTGCTTGGACTCTGGACAACATCACAGAGACATGACTTAACCAGAATCTTATTTCTTGTTTTTACCTTCTGCCTCACACAGGTGCAACTTCGAAATGAAGAGTTGACACTACCTGGGGTTACTTTTTAACAATAAGAGACAGAAATTAGTGGATAAATTCTGTCCCATCTCACCTTTAACCTCTGGAAACACTGTTCAAACATGAACTGTATATGGCTTTCAAATACAGAGATATCTTTCATAGATAGTGCCAGCTTACTTTACAAATGATTCCAATACTGCAGGAGTCCCCAACCCAGTACTGGTCCATGGCCTGTTAGGAAGCAGGCCACGCAGCAGGAGATGAATGGCAGGTGAGCGCATGAAGCTTCATCTGTATTTGCAGCCACTCCCCATTGCTTGCATTACTGCCTGAGCTCCACCTGTTGTCAGATCAGCAGCATTATATTCTTATAGGAGCTCGAGCCCTATTGTGAACTGCCCATGTGCAACTCCCCCACTCCTCAATGGAAAAATTGCCTTCTACAAAATGGGTTGGTTCCTGATACCACAAAATTTGGGGACTGCTGCCTCTTCCTCTCCTCTGATGCCTCAGTTCTCTCATTTTTTACTCCTGATGTACAAAATTGTACTACTTAATGAAGTAGTAGCAAATAGGTATTTGTCTAGCCTTCTACTTTCTGGGGAATCCAGGCTAAGACAGATAGTAAAGTAATTGTTGCAAGTAGAAAGCAGACCCTCAGGATGAAATTTGAAGATGAATTATTTTCCAACCAGATAGAAATATAAAATGCATTGCTAATGCTATATGTGGAGGAGATAGTACCTGTCACTCAGTGTACTAACAATTTTCAATCCTTTCATCTGTGATTAATTGAAATAAGATACCATTTTAAAGAGACTCATTGAGAATTGCAGTACCAGTGACACTTAAACAATACAAGAAAGTTGTTAATTAGAAGAATTGTGTAGTGAACTGTTTTCTGTCAACAACATTGGAAGCATTCAAAAAATGATAATCTCAAGGTAGCCAACTGCCAATTTAAGGCATTCTTGTGGAATTCAAAAGGCATTTATAAAGAATATAAAGGGAACTCTCATCTTCTGCAGCTGTAGAATAGACTTTTATGAATAGTTGGCTCCTAATGTATTTATAAGAATGTAAGAACTGCAAAACAAAGCATATGAAAAGCTTGACATCTTCAATTGAAAATGTAGCATTTCTACAGAAAAAAAATGTGAGATGCTGGGACTGGAGAGATGTAAACACTTTGTTCACAAGACTAGACAATCTGTCCATACAGATTCTCCTGAACCTTCTCAGTTCGTCAAAGGAAAGTCTACCCTTGCCTTGACACTATGTAATGACTACATATTATGCTGGTGCCTTACAAGATGGTGCAGTTTATATACTCAAAATCTTCCCCTATCACTTATCCTCATCCTCAGTCCAAAATCCAGTGTCAAATATCAGCAAGTGGGGACATAGTGTTCAAGCCTCCGCTAAGAAATACCATACATACATTGCCAGCCCTGGATAACATTTACTAGGAGAAACTGGAAGAGCTCATGTAGAAATGAACCTTATGGATTATAAAGCAAAATGAGTGACTCTAAGGCTAGGTAGGTGAAAATTTATTGATACAGAGTACTCATGACACTCAATAATTACTTGAGATTAAATGATCCATCAAGAACACTTACAATTAGTCATAATAGTCTGCTAGGATAGTTCTTTGAATCTTGGTCACAATCATTATTCTCAGTAAATGATAGAAGGTGCCAAAACATTTTTAGCATAGTACTGAGGAAGGGGTCCTAAGACCCAGGAATGTAGAAATGTTAGAATATACGAGGGCTGTCCAGAAAAAAATTCAGCCATTGTCAATATGAGAACAGCAGCAAGGTTGGATAATTCTGGACAGCCTTCATATGTATTATGTGAGCCTGAGACCCAACTATTTATGTTCTTTGGGAGGCCAAGAGAACATACTCTTTGTTAAGACAAAAAGAAAAGCACTCGTTCTAAAAACATTGGCATCTTTGAATGATCAGTGGTGACTGCCTGCCAAGGCCAAGATTGATAGTGGGATATTCTGCCATGGAAATGGTCTTCCTAGCTTTTCTGGAGGTAATGGGATTCTGGAAAGGCAGAGGACATGTGGCAACAGAATCAAGGTGGCTGTAATCACCATAAAATTGTCAGGAAGTCCTCCATAAAAACCAAAGGGCTCTGACCCACAATACTCTGATAATGGCAAATAAAGATTATAGTAGTTTTAGGAGTAAGATAGATGGATGTTGGGCTACTTTGTTATTACTCAAATTTTGGAGAGAGGAAGAGACTGGAGAGAGAATAAAAGAGTGAGAGGGAGAGAGACAAAGAGACACAGAGTCAAAAATGCTGACATCAACTACTACAACTGACTCATTTTCCAAATCTAAGTCAAGTTACAGATCTCAAGTTCATTAATTGAATGGGAAGATGGACCTTATAGCACCGCAAGGATATATAGCAAACCCCATGCGCGCACGCACGCACACACACACACACACACACACACACACACACACTCATCCTACTCCAAAAGGTCTTCATCCATTTCCAGCAAAACTGCTCACTGGTGAGTAGAGAAGATCCAGACTTTAAGAGCTGTTAACTATAGGCACCCAAGTGACACTGACACCAGAAAACCTGGAACATGATTACGAGTTTCTGGTTAGAATGGGGGTTCACAGAGTGAGGTAATAAATGGAGTTTTTGCTCAAGTCCCTCTCACAGTATGGCCAATGGATTAATAAACCTACTCTGTGCTTATGCATATAGGTCTGCAAGTGTAAAATTGGAATCATAAGGTTGCAAACCTATGTGTCATTCATTAATACTTGAACTTTGGAGCATGGCCATTATGGTATGAATAGTCAGATGGACATCATCACTGAAATTCCTTCTACATCCACCCCAGCCAATATAATAAATCAGAAAAAGTTCTGCATTCGGAAAGGAAATGTAGAAATTAGTGCCAACATAAAAGACTTACAGATGAAGAGATGGTAGTCATTATCATCTCTCTATTCAACTCACCTGTCTGACTCTATAAAAGCAGATGAAGTTTGGAAGGTGACAGTGGATTACCATCAACCTAAGCAGGTCACGACACCAAGTGAAGCTGCTGCGTCGGATATAGTAACTTTGCTGAAGTGATCAACAAAGTTTCTCGTACTTGTTATCTACCTATCAATATATAGAATGTCTTCTTGATGCCCATCATTAAGAAGGATCAAAACAGTTCACATTCACATGTCAGGGATAGCATTACATATTAATTCTCTTACCCCAAGGCTATGTTAACTTTTCTTCTCTCTGTCACATATAGTACACAGGTCCCTTAATCATCTTGACATTCTGCAGAACCATCTCACTTGTCCACTATATTAATCATATTATACTGATTAGGAATAGTAAGCAGGAGGTGGCCAGTAAGCTAGATGACCTAGTATGACACATGATTGTTTTAGGGTGTGAGATAAAACTCATGAAGCGACCTTCCACATAAGTAAACCTTTTATTAGTCATAGTATAGGAACTTTGCCTGAGACTTGGTCTTGGGGTACTGAATAACAGCTACTTAGATGAGTATATATCAGGGGTGGCCAACTTTTCTGTATATAAGATCTACTTTTTATCTTAAAAGTGTGTCGCAATGGACTTGTTGTCATAGGCATAGTCTAAGGGGGAAGAAGGGGTGTGAAATGCATACTATGTTTATACACTGTGTTTCAGTATAAGATGCACTCCAGCGAGGTATGGGTAGATAAGTAAAATATATGTTCAAAACTATTTTTTTATTTTTTAAATCACTTATTAAGTTTTCGAAATATAGGCTCATGAAGAAAATTAATTTCCAGACCCAACTTTTGATAGCAGCATTCCGTACATGCGGTACCTAAAAAATTCGATTTTCCGACACTTTTTCAAGATAGATTTTTACTAACTTAAAATGCAATTTAATTTTTTTATCAACTGCAATGTATAAGTTGTTGTACTATTTGTTCGTAAATATGAAAAAGTTGTTA
>PVKE010050595.1:0-10902 GCA_004027555.1 Craseonycteris thonglongyai
TGTTGTATTCTGTTAGCTAAAATTTTATTTAAGATTTTTGCATCAGTGTTCATCAGGGAGATTGGCCTATAGTTGTCCTTTTTGGTATTGTCCTTCCCAGGTTTTGGTATTAGGGAGATACCGGTATTAGCTTCATAGACTGAGTTGGGCAGTATTGCCTCCTCTTGAATTGTCTGGAGTAGTTTGAGGAGGATGGGCATTAGTTTTTCTTTGAATGCTTGATAAACCTCATTGGTAAAACCATCTGGTCCAGGACGTTCTTTCGCCTTTGGGCAAGATTTGGATAGTTGTTTCAAGTTCTGTACTGTTGATTGGTCTATTGAGGTTATCCAAATCTTCTTGGTTCAGTTTAGGTAAACTATATGTTTCTAGAAATTTTCCTTTTTCTCTACATTGTCAAATTTGTTGGCATAGAGTCTTTCATAATAATCTCTTATGATTGTTTGTATTGCTGCAGTATCAGTTGTGATCTCTCCCCTCTCGTCCTGTATTCTGGAAATATGAGATTTTTCTCTTTGCCCTTTGGTGAGTGTAGCCAGTGGCTTGTCAATTTTCTTGATTTTTTGAAAGAACCAGCTCTTTGTGGCATTAATTTTATCTATTGCTTTTCTGTTCTCAATTTCATTAAGTTCTGTTTAATTTTTATTAGTTCTTTTCTTCTGCTAGCTTTTGGGTTCCTTGGTTCTTCTTTTTCTAGTTCTTTAAGATGAGATGTGAGGGCGTTTACTTGTAGTTTTTCTTGTTTCTTGATATAGGCCTGTAATGATATAAATTTCCCCCTTATTACTGCTTTCGCTGTGTCCCAGAAATTTTGGTACATCGTGTTTTCATTGTCATTTGTTTCTACAAATTTTCTATTCTCTTGTTTTACTTCCTCTTTGATCCAGTCATCTTTTTAAAAGCATGTTATTCTATTTCCACATATATGTGGTTCTCTTTGATCTCTAGTTTCAAAGCTTTGTGGTCTGAGAACACACTTGGTATGATTTGAATGTTGTTAAATTTGCTGAGGTTGGATATAAGTCCCAGGATATGGTCTATCCTTGAAAATGTTCCATGTGCACTAGAGTAAAATGTATAGCCCTGTGTTGCAGGATGGAGTGTCCTATAATGTCAGTTATGTACATTTCCTGCAGTGGGTCATTGAAAGCTGCAATTAACTTATTTATTTTCTGCCTTGATGATCTGTCCAATGTTGTCAAGGGGGTGTTTAGATCTCCTGCTGCAGTTGTATTTTTGTCAAATTCTCCTATTAGATCTGTTAGTAATTGTTTTGTATATTTTGGTGCTTCATGACTGGAGGCATATATATTGATGAGTGTCATGTTTTCTTGATGTATTGTCCCTTTTATCAAAATGACATGTCCACCTTTTTTTATTTTTTTTATTTTATGTTTTATTTCTTTATTAATTTTTTGACAGAGAGAGAGACAGATACAGAGACAGAGAGAGAACTGAACTGGGGGAGCTCCGAATTCAGCATATGGTTCCGCACGGGCCGGGGCCGGGTTTCGATCCTCAGTCCCTGGCACTGCAAAGTGAGCGCTTAACCCACTGAGCCATCCCGGCTTCCCCACATGTCCACCTTTGTGTCTTTTTTTTATTTCCTCTTAATCCTGATGTCTATTTCATAGGAAATCAGTATGGCTACACCTGCTTTTCTCTGACTGCCATTTGCCTGGAGGATTGTTTTCCATCCTTTTACCCTGAGTCTATGTTTGTCTTTGTGACTGAGGTGTGTCTCTTGTAGGCAGCATATGGTTGGATTTTGTTTTTTAATCGAGTCTGCTACCCTGTGCCTCTTTATTGGTGAACTCAGTCTGTTTACGTTCAGGGTGATGATTTATATATGAGGATATCCTGTATCCATTTCTTCTTTCCTTTTTATTTTTTTGTTGTCCCAGCTTTTCTGCATTTATTTTGATTTCTTGATTCAGGCCGGATAGCCTCCTACAGTATTTCTTGGAGTGCCGGTTTTGAGCTGGAGAACTCCCTCAGCTTCTGTATATCTGTAAAGGCCTTAATTCCTCCTTCATCTCTAAAGGTTAATTTTGCTGGCTAGTTAATTCTTGGCTGGAAATTTATATCTTTTAATATTTTGGAGATTGGGCTCCACTCCCTCCTGGCTTGCAGAGTTTCTGCTGAGAAGTCTGGTGACAGCCTGATAGTTTTTCCTTTGAAAGTTATATTTTGCTTTTTCCCTGGCAGCCTTGAGGATTCTTTCTTTGTCTTTGGTTTTTGTCATCTTTAGAACAATGTGTCTTGGAGAAGATCTGCTATGTAGTTAGGGTCTAGGAAGTTAGGGCTTCTGCTTTCCTCTTGGATTTGGGGCTGTAATTCCTTCCACAGGTTCGGGAAATTTTCATCCACTATTTGTTTTAGTAGACTCTGAGAAGATTTCATCTCGCTTCCTTCTGGTACCCCTATTATTCTAATATTGTTCTTTCTGATGGAGTGAGAGAGTTCTTGTAGGCCTCTTTCATTTCTCTTGATTCTCTCTTTCCTTTCTTCTTCCGTCTGTGACATTTCCATGTTTCTATCTTCGATTTCTCTCCTCCTTTCCTCTAGCTGGTCAGCCCTGTTTCCTATGCTAGTCAGTTCTTTTTTCAGCTCTCTCATGATGCCTTTCATTTCAAGGAGTTTTTTTTTTTGTTTGTTTTTTTCTAGCTTCTCAATTTTATTGGTAAAATACTCATTTTATTCAGAAAATTTCTTGCTGAGGTCATTTAACTGTGCCTGGGTACTTTCCCAGCATTGAGTGAGCTCTCTGAGTGTCTTGAGTATTGCAGCACTGAATTCTGTTTCACTTTTATTTGATTCCAAGTGTGCAAGCTGCTTTACTAAAGAATGCCCCTGATCTTCTGGAGGGGCTTTGAATTCTGAGGTGTGCATTGTATTACATGTGGTTCTTTTTGCTTTATTCATGAGTATGGTTTCCCTCTGGGGGTTTGCCTATCAGATGGGCTTCTCTTTGTTTTTTCTTTTGGGCTCAGTTGTGGGATTAGGAGATTTTGGGAGAGGGTTGGGGGAAGCAGACAGCTTCTGTGTCCTGGGCCACTTCAGGTTGTTGTCTTAGCTGTTAGAAAGCAGGGTAGTGAAGGTGTGGCCGGGGGTGGGGGCATGTGAGTAGGAGCTAGGACGGGCCAGAGACACAATAGCAGAGTCCTCTTTCAGCCGGGGTGCTGGTGGTTCAGTGCGGGTGGTCCACAGGAGCTCCGGTCTTTCTCCCCTCTGCTTGGCTGCTTTTCCTTTAATCGAGTCTGTGAGCCATGCCCGCAGGGCAGTGGCGTGGATGGGCTGGGGCTTGACAGAGGCCCGGATGGCAATGCGGTAGGGGTCACAGCCTCGACCTGGTCAGAGGTGCAACCAAAACCAGATCTTCCGTGTGGCAACCCATTCGGCAGCCCAATTGCACACGTTGGTGGCGGCGGCCTAGTGGGTGGGGCACTGATAGCCGGTCTTCTGTCCCAGTTGGCAGTCCAATTGTGCGTGTGGGTGGCAGCACCACGGTGGCTCAGTGGGCGGGGCGCCGAAAGCCAGTCTCGCACATAGGCAGTGGCGCCGTGGCGGCCTGGTGGACGGTGCGCCTAAAGCTGGTATCGTGCTACATTGGCCTCGTGGGCAGGGCACCAAAATTCCTGTGTGCACAGGCCACGGCTTGGCCATCAGCCACTGTAGGCCCCCGGCTCTGTTGAGACCACCGGATTCACTCTAAGCACATCTAATGCAGCTGTGTCCATTCAAGCCCCAGCCCTCACTCCAAGAGCCCTGTCTTTAAAAGGCGCTTCCTCACAGTCAATCTCCTCCATAGATTATGGGTGAAGAGCTGTTGTGGGCTGAATCCCTGCTCTCACCCCGCCCGCCGGGAAGTGCAGCTGCCCTGCTCCACAGTCCCTGTTCCTCATTAGCCTCCGTGATCTGATTAGGGCACTGTGTGCTGTCCCTTGAGTTAGGATGTTAAATTGTCCACAGTCTTGTGGGGCTTCCACGCTCCTTAGGTCTCTGCTTTCAGCCCGTGCTCGATTTAGCTTCACTTTGACCATAGTCCCCCAATCCCCCTTTGTTTTTGACAGCCCCGGGCTGTGCTCTGAGTCTCTGTCCCCGAACTGCTGCTTCCCCTTCCCTCTCCCGCTGTACCTTTTTTTTTCTCTAACCTTTGGGTGTTGTTCTGTGGTGTGTAGTTCTCTTAGTTGAGGTTGCTTCTCAGGGTTTCCTCCTTGGATTCCCCTCTGTTCACAAGTCCCTTCCCAGGCAGTTATCAGTGTTCTCCTCTCATGCCGCCATCGTTTTTCCTCACCTACTTTTCAATATAAGACTATTGAGACATTTTCTTGACCAGACTGGATAAATAAAAAAAAGATGACATTAAGTGGAACAAATGAAAAGCCTGAGGGAGTAGTAGCTACTCTTAAAAGACCACAATTAAAAGTGTGCAGAGGAGCTTTCTTTGTAACTTAAACCTGCTTAATTTTTTGAGTTACTAGAACATTTTTGATAAATTAAAAATGTTTAACAGAGATTGGCTGCCCCTTTCATGAGAGGAGCTTAAATAAAATCTCATTAATTCAGGCTCCACTACTTTGGAATTTATGATAATTTTATCAGAGTTCAACTGAAGTTTACAATCTGATCTCTGTAGAGAAAGGTTTTACTTGGCATATTCACAGTATAAATCAGATAGCAGGAGGAGTGTTTAATCCCCTTAAGAGTAGTAAATGTTTTGTGGGACTTCAGCACAGCATTTATGAATGCAAAAATATTATGCTATGCAGAGCAGAGTGCCCTATATTCATTAAAGAACATCTAACAGATTGGCCTTTCCTTTGGGATGCTTTGGTAGCAGTTAGTTATCATTATACTATTTTTAAACGATTTAGACGAGGGCTGTTGGGAAAGTATCCAGCCATGTAACTATTCTCTTTATATTGACAATGGCTCGATTATTTCCAGACAGCCCTCATATAAGTCAAATTTCCTCTAAAATTGTCTAAAAATCTGATTTGTTAATATTTCAGATAATTATTACCTAAAGTACATAAAACTTCACTTGAAATCTACCTAAATAACGCATATATGAATTAGCTCATTTCCTATGACAATTTGACAAATGAGGTGTTACAAGGAACAAAAGAAGCCCCTATGAATTACAACATACAACTAACATACATCTTAGAACAGTCAGGATATGCTTGAAAGTATTGTGTGCCTATGGACTGTGAACTTGGCAAATGAACATAGGGCTTGCTTCTGTAATTCATTCATCCCATATGGCTATAATCTGAGTTTGTGTTCTGACAAGTATTTCCTGAATAAAAAATCTTGTCTATGTTGAAGTTAAATGTAAAAATCACATGGAGCTTTGTTTCAACATGACAATAGTGTTCTCACTGTGTAGTTAAGTTAAAATGAGATGATGTCTGCAAACTGCAAAATGTTTCATGCATGTTATTTATATATTTAGTAAGTATTTCTTTTTTAAAAAGATTAATTTTATTGTTTTTGACAGAGAGAGACAGAAAAAGAGAGAAGGGGGAGGGACCGGAGCAGTCTTCATGGTTGTACGTCATCAGTTTTCAACATGGTTTAGTTCCAAAGAGGTGGGTGGGGGCTATGCAGGGCTGGAGCTGGGCTGGGGGCTTCCCGAATGGGAGGCATGTCCTCTCAAGCCAGGGGCCGAACCAGGGGGTGAGAACTGAACCGGGGCCACCTGCATGAGAAGTACAGCCCAATTCAACATATGGGTCCACATGGGCTGGGATGGGATTCAACACTTGGTCCCTGGGGCTACAAAGTTAGCACTTAACCCATTGAGCCATCCTGGCTTCCCCGGTAAAGGTACTGACCTTTTTTTTTTTTTCTTTAGGATTTATTTTATTGTTTTTGACAGAGTCAGAGAGAAGGGGGAGGGCCCAGAACAGTCTCCATAGTTGTATGTCATCAGTTTTTTGACATGGTTTTATTTCACACAGTGGGCAGGAGGCCACACAGGGCAGGAACTGGTTTGAGGGCCTCCCACATGGGTGTCTTCTGTGAACTGGGGGCCAAACCAGGAGCTTCCCACATGGGAAGCTTGCCCCTGTGAGAACCAAACTGGGGGCCTCCTACATGGGACACACACCTCAGTTCAGTATATGGGTCTGCATGGGCCAGGGCTGGGATTCAATCTTTGGACCCCAGGGCCCCAAGACAAGTGCTTAACCCACTGAGACATCCTGGCTTCCCTTTTACTGACTTTTATAAGCCAGGCTTGCTGCTAAAGGTGGGGATACAGCTATGAACGAGACATACAGACATGGTCCCAGCCCTCATGCAACTTACAATCTAGTTGGTAGAGACAGGCAAATAAATACACAATTAAAGTAGAGAGTGGTAAGGGATATGATAGGGGTAGCATCAGTTGCTAAGAAAACATATTGGACAACCACAAAATCCAGACTAGTTGAAAGGGATGATTATGGAAGCCTTCCTAGACGTGACATCTAGGCTGAAAATTGCAAGTTGATTTGAAGTGAGCCTGGTGAAAGAGTGGGAAGAGTGATCCAGAAAAAGGAAAACAGCATATGTAAAATCCAAGAGGTGAAAGAAAGAACATGAAGCAGTCTTGGAACTGAAAAAAGTTTTGCATGACTGTAGTAGGGAGTGCAAACAAAACAGGGAACCAAGATGAAGGTAGAGAGGCCAATATCACCAGATCACAAAGGACCTAAGGGAACTGGAATTTATTTTATCCCAAAGACAATGAGTGACCATTGAAAGGTTTTATGCAGGGGAGTCTCGTGATGCTGTTGTCTTTTGCAGTGATCACTTTGGCTGCTGCATGGAGAAGGAACTGAGGGAAGGTGTGAATGGAAGCTATGATGTCAACGAGGTCTTAGCTAGAGACACTGGGGTCCTAAACCAAGGGTCTAATGGGAGGGAGGTAGAACTTGTTAGGTATATAGGAGTAAAAAACAATAAACCTTTGTGATTGATGGGATGTGAGGGCAGAGGGATAAGGAAGAGTGATATGGACAATGGGGTAAGTGGTGGTACCTACCCTTGACTGAAATACAGAAAACTGCAGGTAGAGTGGGCTATGGGTGTATGTTGAGGTGGGGGAGATGAAAGCACTAGGTCAGCTGTTATCATGCTGCAGATGTTGTCCATGGGCAGCCTCTATGTAAGGATGTGCTGTAGTCTGTTGAGTTTCTATATAAACAGAATCTGCTCATAGAAACTGGCCTTTGAAATTTAAATGGAAATGATTCATCTTCATTTCACATGCAATGTGAGACCTACATGCTTCCTGAAATCTCTACAGAGTCTTGAGGGGGTGATTAATGTTTTTCCTCATTGCATGTAGACCTCAATTCTGGGCCCTGATGAATTAATTCAGTTGATGGACCATGTTCCTGTTCTGGTTCTGTGCCACATTTTCCCAACTGTTAAACTAAGCTGCTTTCCCTTAATTTTTACAAAACCCAAACCAAAAACCCAATCACTCAAGACCCATATGCATGCAGTAGATTTAACTAATGATTTGTGGCAATGAAAGGGGTTTGGGTGCCTGCAATGTAATACAATTAAAAATCAAATAAGTATCATCAGGTTAGCCTTCGGGTAACCTGTCAACCTGGGCTGCGGCCTCCTCCTGAATTGCTTTGCCCTCTACTTTTCCTCTTCAGTGCCTCCTAGCAACAGAAACAAACAAAAGCAAAACAGAACAAAGCCTCTCATTGTATTATGCCAAATCTGTTTGTAGTTCCTTTTTCCAAAGCTGTCGTTGCATATCCAAAGATTTATAATGTGCTCTGGTAACAGTGGCATATTTCTTTTGGGTTCTTCTCTATCCTCCCTGCCTCCCTTTCCCACCTGCCACATATACTTGTATGGATAAGGAGGGGTATAAGAGTTATTTAACCACTGATATGAATGATACCCCCTAGAAGGAACATGGCAACAGTTAGTTTTGATTTTAAATAGCCATTTGTTTCCCTTCATTATGTGATAAGTCTGGCAAGAGAGGTCTTGAATATAGATGTTTGGCAGTTCGCAACAGAAAACTTCTACTTGAAGCAGTTGGAATGGATGAGATCACCCAAAGAAAATGTGTTAAATGAGAAGAAAAGTTGGCCTAGTAGAGAAACCTTGTATCCACCAATATTGCAGCCTTAAATTTTAAGGGTACCATAGAAAAAATGGACCTCAAAGGGAACAGAAGAGAATAGAGAAGCAGGAGGAAAAACAGCAGAATGTATTGTCATGAAAACCAAGGTAGGAGAGTACTACTTCTTGTTAGAAAGGAAGTTATATCAAGATAGTGTGTCTTTGTAACTTTCTGTCTGTTAGAGTGCCTGGAGTCCAATAAATGCTCAATGAATATTTGTGAAATTGAAACAGGCAACCTGCAAATCTGACTTCTAGTCTCCTGTAGTCCACACAGCCGCTCTCCTTATTCTTTTCCATATATTTCAAATCTCCAATATACTCTTCTGTTCTCTGTTCTCATTACAAGAGTTACCTTGAAGTCCTCTGACAAGTGTTCCCTCATTTATTTCTTCACAATTACAGTTTACAACATTTGTCTCCAAATGTGTTCTCTCTACTTCAACATTTCTTTGTCTCTTCTTTCCCTTGTGTCTTGGAGAAAATAGCGTTCCTACTCTTTTGGCAAGACTCACTACACTGTCTACCATCTCTTCCCTTCAAGGGAGCTCTCATCTGTGATTATGAGAAGCTCTAACTAGGCAGCTAGCCTAGAATAAGAAAAATATGAGCCTCATTATCATTAAATACCATCTGATAAACAGTAACTTTCAAAACATTGTTTCCAGGGTAGTACTGTTGGTGAGTGGAGAGAAAAATGAACAAAGCTCATGGTGATGGAAAAAATGGTAACTTCTGGTCCATCTAGCTCTTTACTTCCTTTCAACATGAAACTTCTGGAGAGATGACTACTTGTAGTTCCAATGCCTCATAACTCACTGTACTTAACACCTTGTAATATGACTTGCTCTGTTGCTAAAACTGCTCTCCACGGGATTTGGCTTGCCAAGTCAGTGGGTTTCTCCTCAGACCTTATCCACTTCATCTGCCTTGCAGTATTTGATCCTGTGAGCCACTGGTTTCCTTCTTTTGATCATGTCTTCTCACCTCTTTTCTCCTCTGTCTAAGAAACCTCGTTATTCTCTAATATAGACTACCATTTGAACTCCATGCCTGCACTTTTGAACTGTCTGCTGAACACTTAAATCTGAATAACATATTTGAAGTACATATTTAAAAATAAATTCATACTTGATTAGATTCTGGTTTCAAAAGCCATCTCTAAAAGACATTTTCATAAAATTGGGTAAATTAGAATTTGTACTAAATATGATACTATGAGATTACTATTAAGTTTTAGGTGATGATATTATGGATTTATAAGGAAATGGCCTTATTCTTAGGAGATTCCTGATGAACTATTGAGGATAAAGCATCATGATAGCAACAGCTTACTTTTAAGTAGTTCAGAAAACAATATATACTCATACATATTAACACACAGGGAGATATGAAGCAAATATAATAAAATGATAACAGTCGTTGAATCTAGATGGTTATTATGCAGAGGTGTTCATTATACCATTATGCAATCTTTTTGTATGTTTGAAAAAATATAATAAAAGGTAATTGGGCAAAAATGTTAATAATCTCTACATTGGTCCCAAATTATCTCCCTTCCTGATTTTCCTCTATCTGAAAATGGCACTGGAATCTGCAGTGTAGTGGACACTTATGAACTATTTGCCCAGCACTCCTTTTTTAGGATACACTCCTATCTCAGCCCTCCATATGGCTGCACAGTGACATCCTGTGTTAACTGGTCCAGAGCACCTGCACAAATCCACAACAATGAATATATTTATTCTCTTGGATATTTGGATTTAGGACTCAGAGGGCCACCTAATGGCTGAAGCTATAAGATGTAAAATTTAGGAGCATTGGTTGCCAGAGTTTTGCCACGTGAAGAACAAGAGTTTGCAGTGAGAGAAGACTGAAGCAGATGAGCAATGAAGGCCAGAGGCATGGAACAGAGGAGGAGATCTGAATTAGCTCTTCTCTGAAGGTTGTAATGTTTTTAATTGGAAATACAATCTGTATGGGTACTGAGTTATCTGGTATCTGGTAAATTTAGAGCAAATTCTGCTAAATAGAAGTTATCTCAATTTTTATTTGTATATTTAATTTTGTAAATATTTTGATCCACATTTTTCACAGGTATGAACTTTTTGTCTTCTGTCAGAGATGCTTTCTTCAACAAATATTTTTATAAGACACATTTTATCAAATAACTTTTCAGAACTTATGATTTTATTTGAATTCTTTACCAATTTTAAATGGTGTAACATCATAGGCCTTCTCAATTTGATTCCAGTAAGTTACAGAATGCATATTTAAACAATTAAAAAGAAATTCCTTGAAAAAAGTCATCTCACAAATATGAATAATCCAAAACAGAATTATAGAATTTCAAATAAAAAATTATGCAACATATGGACTGTCATTGTTTGATTTTTTCAGCCTCTTCCTTGCTTTTGCAGAAATATATTTTAGTGTCTTTTGCAAACTTCATTTTCAATAATTTAAATTATCTAAAAGTTTCAACAGGTAAACTTTTGATCATTTTATGCATTACAGACTCAGAAAAGATTTTAAAATGATTTTGACCAAAATGCAACCAAAATTTAGATAACTAATTTACAATTTTTTTACTTTATAGGACACAGGTTGATTTAAAATGTAGTTCTTCAAAGGCTCAAAATGTCTAAAATGTAATAGATTATGATCCTCAGAGTGAGGAAGTACACATCAATATACTAGAGTAAGTTTGGTATTCAGATTAGGTTCTTGATGGAAATGCTGTAGTTGACTTGTATA
>PVKE010050596.1:0-10901 GCA_004027555.1 Craseonycteris thonglongyai
TGTTGCTTTTCAATATGGATCTTAGAAGTTACTCATATTATGATCATGTATTCTTCTGCTAGATTCCTCCAAATCATAAGAGTAGCCTCATTCTTACAAAAAGACAAAAGCAAAAATGTAAAAGAGTTTAAGAAGCAATTTCAATACTTGCATATTAAATACTGATATATTATAACTTTTGACTGTTAATTTTGTGAGGCTGAAGATATTCAATCAATGGGGAGTGTAATCATTTAACAGTAGACACTTGACATTTATTCAATAAATATTAGTAAATGACTGCTATGCCCCAAGCACTTTTCTAGGCACTGAACATATTGTGGGCACATAATTAAGCTACATCTCTCACAGAAATTACATTGCAAATCAAGGAGAGAGAGAGAAACAATAAACAATTAAAAATAAATAAATAAAATAAATTCTAATAAGGATAGAGAAAGTACAACAGGGTAATGTGATAGTGATTAAAGCAGACTAGAGATGAGGGCTTTCTACTTTATTAAATGTTAAGACAGGGGAAGCCAGAATGGCTCAGGCGAGACCCTGGCCCAGTTCCTGCCCTGTGCAGCCATGCCAACCTGTGGAATCAAACTATGTGGAAAAACCAATGATATGCAACTATGGAGACTGTTCAGGGCCCTCCCCCTTCTCTCTGTCTCTGTCTCTGTATCTCTCTCTCTCTCTGTCCAAAAAAATCAAAATAAATCTTTAAATGTTAAGACAAAACTATGTTGAGGAGATGGCATTTGATTTAAGGATGGAATGCTAAGAAAGGGGCAGCCATTTAAAAAATTTGGAGCTAAGAGTGCTAGGTAGAGGGAATAACAAATTCAAAACCGCAATGTTTGAAATAAACTTTTAATCAAAGATCAGAAAGGCCAGTGTGATTGGGGTTATGTGAGCTAATACTGGTTCATGTTTGGATTTAAATATCATGACAAGGAATTAAAATTTTATTTTAAGTACATTGGAAATTCACAAAAATGTATTCACCTGGTAAAAAACATAATACAACTTATATTTTAAACAAGTCAATCTGGCAGTTATTTAGGAGAAGGAATAGGAGGTGCAAGTCCAGTTGGGAAGTTGTTATAATAGAACAGAGGAGAGATGATCGTGGCTTGTTCTAGGGTAGTATCTGTGAAGGATGCTTGTACTAGAAATTGAAAAGTTGGATAGATTTGGTATATATTATGGGAATAGAGTCAGCAGAATTAGGCAACAGATTTCATATGGGTGGTAAAGATGACTCTTGGATTTCTGGCTCCCACCATTCAATAAGAGAGGACATTAAATGAGGATCAACTTTAGGTTGGTAGGGTTTGGAGATCATGAATGCTCTGTTAAAATCAACTCAAATTTGAGATGTCTTTGTGCCACTGAAATAAAGATGTTGAGTAAAAAGCTGGACATGGAGGACTGGGAGTGACAGTGGAAGTCTGGGCAAGAAGGCCTGACAAGATCACCCTATCACTTGGCCACAACACCATTACCCCAAGAAAGATTCAAGTTAGGCCTAAAGAATATGTGTTTCTGGTGGACTCCTCCTTTTAACTTTGCACAATTCTCTGTAGTCTATAAAATATATCCACAGAACTTGGGTGCTCCAAGTAAGAAAATATCTACAACACAGCTTGATATTTTCAGGGCCAGTTGATACCAACCAATAGTCTCAATAGAACTGATATTCTATCTTCTTCTAAGAGACCATTTTAAGACTAAATACCTTTCTCCTCTAATCCCATCAATTTTCCTTCCATCATTGTTTTATTCAGTTGCTACCAGAAACTCAAATCTCTCAGGTCATTCATCATCACTCAGACTTTCTCTCCACCCAGCTCTGTAGATGTATAAGTTTGATTTCATCACTCATACTTCCCTGATCTTCAGCCCAACATCCTCTGAAACTTTTGGCTGGCATCAGCAAAACCCCTAAAGTTCTTTATTTCATTTCAATGTTCTTTTCACTTTCTTGTTCTAAACTTAATCAGGTTGTGTTCTCCAAACAATTCCTCCTTTGCAACCCTTTAAAATGCTACTTATAGGAACTTGAAATAGAATAGGTGTCCCAGTTGCTCCTTATTATTTTGCCTTCATTCTTTATATATATATTATATATATATATTACAGATCTCTGAATTGTATTACCCCATACTCCACAATCCTTGGCTCATTCTTTTAGAAGTCATCATGTATTGAACTTCTGATTATTCAGCCCAATTCATTATAAGAAATGCCCTTAATACTAACTTCAAATATCACAAGCTCTCATCACAACTTTCTGCATTTTCATATCATTAATCTATGACCCTCATTTTAACTATTCTTAAATCTTATCATGAATCCTAGCCCTTGACCAAGTGAGTCTTCATCAATGCTTAATGTCCTTCATCTTGCTTGTAAAATTTCAGTACTACTCTTTAAGATGCTTATTGTCTACCTACTTTTCTCTTATCCAACCCTCTAACATATCCATATCCTTCTTTGCTCTCATCAAATTTATAACCTATGCTATCATGACTGATATTCTCTCTCTGTTACTTTTAAAAGTGAATGAATAAAAATAACTCCTATGCTTATATACTAAATCCCTTTTCTTTGTACCACCTGAGTCTTTGCTTTGAAACTTATTCATTTATCTACAGGATAATTCTTAGCATCATATAAACCTGCTATAAAACCCCCCACCGTAGATATATTTCCAATATTAGGAAAGACCCCTGCCATTATCTCATGTTTCATTCCATCTATGATCTCATTTGTCTCTGACCTTTTATATCAAAACTCTGCAGTGTTGTCTATGTTTGCTATCTCAAATTTTTGATTTTTTAAAACATACTCTATTCAAAATTTTTTTCTTTTCATTGCATGGGATCAACTCTTATCACATTGAACAGAACTCTATATTACCAAATCAAGTGCTGAATTCTCTACCTTTATATTACAAAAGTATTCAACAGCATTTAATAGAGATAACCATTTCCCTCTTTTGAAAATAAATTCTTCATTTGGCATTTCTCCTGCATCATTTGCTGCTCCTTTTATTCCTCTCCGCTGGTTTCTTCTCCTCTTTTTATCTCTATATTGGAATCATCCCCCTGACCTCTTCTATTCTTTATCTTTAGTATCACCTTAGGTAAATTCATCCATTCTTATGGCTTTGAACATCGTTTATATGTTGATAATTTCCAAATTTGTCTTCAGTCGAGTGCCTGTTTAAGCAGCAAACTTACATATCAATATTCAATTGCCTATGTAACATCTCCACTTTGATGTCTAAAGGCATGCCAATCCTAACATCAGAAACCAAAATATTGAAATTTTTCTCAAACTTGCTACTCTTGTACTTTCCTCATTTCAGTTAATGATGACTACATTTTTTCAGTTTCTCAAGATGTAGAGGCTTATCCTTAACTCATTTTGTCCTCATTTTGCACATCAATTCTTAAGCAATTATGATCAAATTATACCCTGATTCTGACCATACTCACTGCTACCACCTCTGGTAAAGCCACTATCATTCATGACTTTGCTTCCTAACTGGACTTTCTTTTTAATTTTGTTCTCTATATAAGCAGACACCATGATTTTTTTTTAACTTAAATAGGATCACATCACTCCCTTGTTCAAAACTATCTGATGGTTTCCCAACACTCTTGGGAAATCATCAGAAATTTCTTCCTGTGGTTGAAGAAGTCTCTGCCTACATTTCTGTCCCCATCTCTTTACCACTCTCTACTTAGTTCACTCTACTCCAGTCTTCTTGCAAGTTCTTAAACATGAATAACACAGTATAAGTCTTGCCTCAGGGCTTTCCTATTTGCTATACCTTCTGCCTGGAATTCTATTCTTCTATTTATTCTTATTCTTGTTCCTGTTTAGTCAGGACTCTGCTCACATGTTACCTCCACAGATAGACTTTCTATGACCATTCTATTTAAAATAGCAACCACCCCTCCCTCTTCCCTAGCTTATATTATTCTCTAGCCTCTTACCTTGCTTAAAAGTCTTCTAAACTTTTCACTAGATGGAATCGTCTTATTTATGTTTCCTGTTTTGTCTATATCTCTCCTAGAATATAATCCCCATCCAAGCTTGAAAGTCTTCCTAAAACTTTCACTGAATGGAACTACCTTATTTGTTTCCTATTTTTGTCTATATTTTTCCTATAATATCATCACCATCCAAATCCCCATTTGTTCACTTATGCATTTTAAAAATTCTAACAGTGTTTGACATAGTAGAAAATCATTAAACATTTGGTTTGTGAATAAATAAATTAGTGAAATAGTCAATACATGAGTGAATGAATACAGTCAGAAAAATTCACAGGAGGTATTTTTTTTTTTTTTTTGAGAAAGATAATGTAAATTTTGGAGTAGTTGAATTTGAGATGCTGCTTAAGTTTCCAAGTAGAGATGTCCAGCAGACAACTGAAAAGTAAGTTCTGAAATTTGGGAGAATTTTCAGAGTGATAAAGAAATTAAAAGGACAATTGTATTAATTTCCAAAAGCTGTTGTAACAAGTCATCACAAACTTAGTGGCTCAAAAGAACACTAATGTATCACTTTAGTGTCTGGGGGGCTCAGACATCCTAAAATCAATGTGTAGGTAGAGCTATATTCCCTTTAGAGGCTATGGGGTGGGAGGGGAATTCATTTCCATGAAGTTTCTAGCTTATGGAGGCCACCCATTTTCCTTGACTATGGCTTCTACCATCATCTTCAAAGCCAGCATTGTGCCATCTTTAAATTTCTCTCTCTCTCACCTTTGCTTCTGTCATAACATCACCTTCTCTTACTGACCTTCTGCCTTCTTTCCATAAGTACCATTTAGATTACATTTGACTCAATCTAGATAATTCAGGAATAATCTCTTCATTTAAAGGTTCTTGGGGAAACCGGGATGGCTCAGTGGGTAGAGCACTCACTTTGCAGCCCCAGGGACCGAGGATCGAATCCCGGCCTCGGCCCATGCGGACCCATGTGCTGGACTGAGGGGCGCCCCCAGTTCAGTTCTCACTGGGGTGAGACCCCGGCCCAGTTCCTGCCCTGTGCAGCCCCCCACCCACCTGTGGAATGAAACTATGTGGAAAAGCCAATGATGTACAACTGTGGAGACTGTTCAGGGCCCTCCCCCTTCTCTCTGTCTCTGTCTCTGTATCTCTCTCTGTCAAAAACAATAAAAATAAATCTTTAAAGGTTCATAACATAACCACACCTGCAATTTTTTCTTTGCCTTAAATGGTAAAATATTTGCAGGTTCTGGGGATTAGGATGTGGGCAATTTTCAGAGGTCCAATATTCTGTCTACCACAGAAGTTAATAAAATAAGATCATAAACATACAATATAAAGGACTGAAGAGTTTGACATTAGTAGTCTTCAGATGGTAAGCAAAAGTCCAAAATATTTTTAAAAGATTTATTCTATTGTTTTTGATAGAGACAGAGAGAGACACAGAGAAAGAGAGAGAGAGAGAGAGAGAGAGAGAGAGAGAGAGAGAGAGAGAAGGGGGAGTTCCCAGAGCAGTCTCCATAGTTATATATCATCAGTTCTTTTTGACATGGTTTCTTCCCACACAGGTGAGCAGGGGGTGGGAGAGCAGGACGGAAACTGGCCTGGGGGCCTCCCACTTGGGAGGCACGCCCCCTTGAGCCAGAGGCTGAACTTGGGGGTGAGAACCAAACTGGGAGCTTCCCACATGGGAAACATACCCCAGTTCAGCATATGGGTCCACATGGGATGGGGCCAGGATTTGATCCTCTGTTCCTGAGGCTGCAAGGTGAGCGCTTAAGCCACTGAGTCATCCCAGCCTCCACAAGTCTAAAATATTTTACTGTTATGGAAACAAAGGTAATAGAGATTTCCAAAAAGGAATCATTGGTCTACATAGTCAGATGCTGAAGAAGCATTGCAAAAGATAAGGACAAAAATAAGTTTCAGTGTTTGGCAATTAGGGCATGATGGGTGACTTTCCAGAGACCAATTTCTGCCAAGTTTTAGTGGAGAAAGACATATTTTAAGTAACTGATAATTGAGTGAAAATTATAAATAAAAATAGATATTAAACTTTTTATTTTATTAAGAAAAATGATTCGGTGAGAACTGTTATGAAAAGATCGTCTGGAATAAGAAACAATGTCATCATTCTACTAATATATCATTTGCTAAAGAGAGTAAAGTCAACACTTCAGCCCTTCTTTCTGCACGAAGTAACAAGAAAGAACATAACTGATTCAGTGTCATGGAGAAAGGCAGTTAAGGAAGAACACTGGTTTATGCCAGCTTAAAAGGTCACTGCTGTATAAGGGTGTCCTGTTGGCATATTAGCTGTAAACTCTACTCCTGATTCAATGTAATGGATTTTAAAGCTGATGCCTTGCCAAATCAATTTATAAAATGAATTGCTGCTGAAGATGAGTTGAGCATTTAAGATCTGAGTATAAATGGACAGAGTATCAACATTCTTCTCCATCCTGACACTGCTGCTTACGTGCTACCCTACCCTCTTCTCTCCAATTCTACAACTTCTAATTGCTGAGGCAGGGCTTGGGATAAAAGTATAGAAAAGAAGCCTGAAGGCAGAGATTTTTTGTGTATGTGATGAACATGCCAATGAATAAATTTACCAAACACACTGTACATTCAACATAATTAAAACAATGAATTTTATTTAGTTCAGTATTAATAACATTCAGATTATACTTGCTAACACAGTCATTCAGTCTTTTATCTGACCAACTACATTACCTTGAAAAAGTTGCTTAAATTCTCACAGCTTCACTCTCCTCTCTGTAAAACTGAGGTAATAATAGTTAATTTAATCTTCACAAATGAATTAACACAAAAGAGCAAAGTACTAATGATAATAGCAGTTATTCAAATAAAATCTGCCATTGAGAATAGTAAATATCAAGCAATGTTATAAGCACTTTATATATATTAGCTCATTTATTCTTAAACAAAACCTCATGAGGTGTATTATTTTAATCTCCATTTTACAAATAATGACTCTGTATCATAGGGAGGTAACTACACACCTAGTTATTAGAAGAGCTAAATCCATGATATGTGCACAATTAATGATGAGTAATAATGATGATAATGATATTGATTTAAAAAGTCAAATGTCCAGGCCTTGGGCAATGTGAGAATACCTATATAAAGAAATTGTTTTGAAACTCTTTAGTAAATAATTTTAGTTTTGATACATTTTTAATTTACTGACATTACACTTCTTACCACAGTAAGGGTTCATGGCTGATATTTTCAATATTCATTTTTGTAAAATATACTCTTCTCTTGGCATTTGTACCAAATTTGTCATAAAACTGCTTGTGCTTATTTGCAGACACAGCATTCCATAGTCTGAAAATGGCATTTGTCATGGAAAGAAACTTTGCAATCTCTAAAATCCTGTACTTATCCATCTTTACCATGACTTTCTCTTGTTTATAAAGTGAAATATAATCATGTACTTCCTTTTTAAAAAATGAATAAAATCATTCAGTGAAGCTACTTCATTTCTAAACAGGACACATGGAAGGCCAACAATGAGAGGTCCTTGGAAGGCAGCTAAAGTGTATTAAACAAGAACCACATTTCATTTTCATTTCTCACCAAGTAGGTCTATTAATATGATTATGGGCTCAACTAAACCAGTCTGTTTAGAGACTTACTACATTGGTTTGATAGTTTCATCAACCAGAAGTTGAACCTATTTTCCCCATTAAGCCATTATTTCATACCTGGAGGAGAGGGTATGATATATTTTCTTGTCCTGGGTCAACATGTCCCTTTACTTCCTTTATCATCTTACTGCTTACATTCCTAGGAATGCAAATGCTTAAGTTACAAAGTTAAATATTTATTGTTTTTTCCAGTACTTTGCCTATATAATTCTTTTGTAAGTCAATACTTCCTCTCTTGTGTTATTTGTTCCCATGCCACAGAGCATTTATTACCTAACTCTGTCATCGATACACAATGTGCACTGAAAAAAAAAATCTACAAATAAAGTTAGTTTTCCGGGTTGAGTAGGCAGGTGAGAGAGCTCTATCCATATTTTTTCAGTATAAAACACAGAAGACAGTATAATTACCAGAAACTAATTTTCTCCTTTTAGGGATTAAATATACACATTGGTTTCACAGTAATAATAATCATAACCATTTAAGGATAATTATAGAAATAAAACAATTATCAATAATATAGTAATTTAGCATGAGATAAATCACTTCAGGGTAATTATATAATGATTGAATGAATCAGGAAGGAATACAAATTAAGTAAGTTTAAGAAGAGAATATGAGCTAGAGTGAGAGGAATTAAAACAATTTTTGTGGGAAGAAGATGATACATTTCTTACAAGTACAGTGAGGGTTGAAGTACAATGGGAAACTAAGCAAAAATGGAACACTGCTGTGTTAAAGGAGGGGGCCATCCAGAGGGAGGCTTTATTTGTGGTTGATGCAATTACATGGCCAGTGGATACTTATTCACTGAGTTTTATTACAGAAAGATAGGAAGGAGGTAGGTAAAGGAAGAACTAGTTGCAGAAATTAGTAAAGAGGAAAGTGGGACTTAAGGAGAAAACTATAATACAAACTATATAGTAAAAAAATAGGGAAAGTTCCTTTTGAACACAGCTCTGGAAAAGATAAAAATCTTTTTTTTTAAGATTTATTTTATTGCTTTTGACAGAGACAGAGAGAGACAGAGACAAGCCGGAGGGCCCAGAGCAGTCTCCATAGTTGTATGTCATTATTTTTTAACATGGTTTCATTCCACACATGTGGGTAGGAGCCACGTAGGGCTGGAACCAGCCCAGGGGCCTCCCACATGGGAAGCATGACCCTCAAGCTGGAGGCCAAACTGGGGGCCTCCCACATAGGAAGCTTGCCCTGGTGAGAACTGAACTGGGGGCCTCCTGCATGGGAAGCACAACTCAATTCAGCATATGGATTGGCACGGGCCGGGGCCAGGACTCGATCCTTGGACCCCAGGGCTGCAAAGTTAGTGCTCAGCCCTCTGAGCCATCTGGCTTCCCTGATAAAAACCTTGAAGTCAACTGAAGCCACAGGCCATTGGACCCTCCCTTCTGCAATGTCAAGTAGTTTGGATACGGGGTGTGGAATGTAGCCATGTGAATGTTCTAAATTCTCCCTTACTTCTATGAGAGAAAATTCTGGTAGGCTGGGGATTTGGAGAGCATATAGACATAGGAGAAAAATCAACTATAGATAGGAGGGCATTAAATGCATACTCTAGTAATTGTCACTTAACTGGCCTAGAATAAAATAAGAAAGTGAGTTTTGATTTTCTGGATTTTATCCCAAGTGAGTTGTCCTCTATCTCTAAGACCTCAACCAATAATGGGGAAAGAGAAAGAAGGAAGAGCAAGAGAAATGGAGAAATTAAAAACAAAACAAAACTGTGAAAAGAAAGAAAATACAAAAACCAGGTTCCAAAGCGAGACTTCAAGTTGGTACACAGATTCAAAAGGTGAACACAAGTTAGAACAAGTTAAATAAAAAAAATAATTTTCAATCAGCAAACTCAATTTCTGATCCTCAACTTAAACCATAAGATAGAAATGCTCCTGAGTCGACCCATCATTTTCTTATTTTGAAAAAGCACCAAATTAGCAGATGTTAAGGTAAATCTAATTGATATATTTGGGAATAGCACAAAAGCTCTGGTTTTGTTCATGATATTTCATAGATTACACTGATGAGTTCTTTTCCAACAATGAGATAAATCACTCCTTCATCTCACTTTAGCTGAGCCCTTGTTATGTGTAAAAGATAAAGAGATGAAGGGAACCCAGTCATCATACTGTTGAGACACTAAGTGTGCCAGTATCCTACCTGGGTGCCCTGGAAGGTGGACCTGGGTGAGCCATCAACAGGCTCCCTTGCCCTCTGGCTTCGCTTTTGGCAAGGCTTTTGGGTGAAAATTGGAAAGAGGGAGGACAGAAAGTTTGTAGATTTATTTTCTTAGCTTTCTTCCTTCAGGGCCACAGCAAACCATATATGTCTTAGCACCCACCAGTCAGCAGACCTAGGTTTCTAGTTCCTGGCAATAGCTTCCTCTCCAAGACCTTTTGGGCCTATAGTAGGTAACAGGTCATGAGCCCCAGGCCTCTGTTACTAACCCTAGGTACTGAGACATCCCTTTTGGCTTCTCCATGCCTAACCCACATATGTGTAAATAGTACTTTCATTAAATTGTCCTTGAATATTGCAACTTAAACAGGCCATCTGTTTCCTGGTGGATTCCTGATACCATAAAAAAAAGAGGCATGCAACAGTTTCTGCTCTGAAATATTATTAATTAAATTTAACTAAAGAAAGAATAAAACAAAACAAAAAGAATAGAACAGGGGAAGCTGGGATGGCTCAACAGGTTAAGTGCTCACTTTGCAGCCCTGGAGCCTGAGGATCAAATCCCAGGCCCGGCTCATGCAGCCCCATATGCTGAACTGGGGTGTGTCCCTAGTTCAGCTCTTGCTGGGGCCTATACAAGAGGCTCCTGGCCCAGTTCCTGCCCTGCACAGCCTCGCGCCCACCTGTGGAGTGAATCTATATGGAAAACTAATGCTGTCAACTACGGAGAATGCTCTGGGCCCTCCCCCTTCTCTCTGTCTCTGTCTATCTGTCTCTCTCTGTTAAAAAAACAATAAAAAATTAAAATAAAATAAATTTTAAAAAAGAATAAAACAAAATTTTAAATTTCAAATAACATTGAAAACTGTCTATTCTCAACAGATGTATATATCAGAAATTATCATTGGTTTAAAAATAATTATCACACAGTTTAATTAATAGTTTAATCAAGTTATTTAATTAAATGCTTAACTAAACAAGATTGATAGAGGTAAAGCCATCTTGAAATAAT
>PVKE010050597.1:0-10900 GCA_004027555.1 Craseonycteris thonglongyai
TAAATGATGAAGATTACAAAGCTTAATGAAATATTTAAAACAAAGCATATACAAATTTCTCTATATGCAAATGTTTTAATAGCTATTTGTAAGTCTGGCTGCTTTGTTCCTTCAGCTATCTTTTAACCAGTGTCTGACATAATTCCAACTGAATTTTCAGAGTCATGTTCAATTAACATTTACTAAGTCTCTATTATGCTAGGCATATTCTGATATTTTAATCAGCTATTGTCCTCACAATGACCCTGTAGGATATGTGAATTTTGTTTTCAGTTTTACCACAAATAAGAAGCTCAAAAGCACTGTAACATGTCTGAAGTGTTTCTGCTCATGAATTGTGGCACTCCAGGTGACATTGGGATGCATTACTTCCACAATGTGTAGAAATAGTCACTCAGTTTTTTTTGAGCTTTCAGAAATGTGAATATGAATATCACATGATACAAATCATTCCATTCACAGACTTTATTTTTTAAAGTTCTTATACCTATTTTATTGAAGCAAACTAACAACTTCCCACCACAAGCTTATTTTGCTCTTTGGGTCACATAGAACTAATAGTCCCAGTTTCTGATTAATTGAATGTGGCAAGGAGCTGCACATTTTTGTTTGTTTTTTTCTAAATGGGAAAAGGGTTAAATCTTTTCAAATATGTGAGGGCAACTGCCATGTCCCCTTGTAAAACTTTTCTGCTGGAGTGTAGTATCTTTACTTACTGCATCATTCATCACGTTACAGGATATGAATTTCTTACACTTCCAGTTTTCATGATGTAGTAGACTAAAATCATGTTAATTCCATTGTGGTTGGCTGGATTGCTTGTTTATTTGATTATTTAACACTTAACTTCTTCTAAGAACTATAGTTTATATAAAGTCTACATTAGTAAAAGTATAATTAAACAGGAACTGAAAGAAAAGTAAAAACAATAAAAGTAACTCCTTGTAAAAGGTGGTTTAAAAATTACTATCATGGTAAATATGACACATGGGGAAATATAATGCCGTATGCTATTTTGTCTTAAAGAATAGGTCTTTGATTATAATTGGAGTTTGATAGAACTCATTGAACAAATAAGCCTGTTAGTCCAAGGTCTGATGCCCACTTGAAATCCTGCTTGATTGCCTCCCTATTGCCAAGTATCTCTGCTCAAAATGACCAGTGAAAAACAAGTTATTTCCCAATGGCTGGCAACCTGTGTACTGCTGTGCTCTATTATTTGAATTTGTATTTTAATGCGTCCTTTCCACACACTACTTTAGGTCACCGTTAACTATTTCCAACTACAGTTTATTATGTAGAAACCACTAGCTGTCTTCAGTTCTCTATGGAATCAAGGCCAACATAGATACATTTGTAAATAAACACCTAAAGGACTACCTGCTGATATCTTCTTCTGTGCAATTGTGTCAATCGGCCTAGCACAATTAGGTTGTGAATTCATCTGATGACTTCATGTCACTGGTCACCAATGTGCATCTTTTTTATACCGAGGGAGCCAGAAATGGTATACTACACATTACTACCATAATTCAATTCAACTTCAAAAAGTAATACATAAAAAACATCTCTTAAAATGTGTTTACATTTCTTTGGCACCCCTGGTAGGTCAACTCAACTCAGGATCATTTTTTTCTAAAAGGTCATTCTTCTTTATTGCTCTAGCTTCCAGTCACCATCTTTGTCTCTGGATCCTATAGCCCTGGTAGTTAGAACCACATAACTGTTTGTAGTATGTTGTGCTCTATGTTGCATAATTAACTGTTTTCAGTTTTACTGAGTAGCTAAATTCAAATGTTTAGGGGTCCTTATGGACTCCTACTCTCCCTGTCATCTTCCCTCTCCTCTTTTTTCCTCCCATGCAATCATTCACATTGTAAAAATTCTACCTTACTCTCCTCTGATGTTTATGTCTTTCGTTCATTGCCATCATTATTTTAGTGGTGCCTTTGCTTCTGCTCACTTTCATTTTTGCACTGCCAGCAATATTAAATTTCTAGAAAAAGATCTGATCACATCTCTGCTCCAAGTCTTTCATAGGCACTCCTATCTGTTACTGCAAACATCCAAATACTTGTTATCATTCTGGCGCTCATCTCTCACAGTACGGCACCATGTTGTACTATTGTGTAGTTTCCTAGTTATACTGCCTGCTTCAGTACCTTCACAGGGACTGGAAGAATTATTGGAAGGTAAAATCATAAGAGAGGATGTATCAAATATTTTACATTTTTATATCCTCATTTTAAAAGACTTGGGCGAGGCCACATAAGCTGTCCAATGTACCATAAAAAAGTAAGTGAAAGTGACTGGATAAAATTAAAATCTTTCTTCTCCATACCTTATAAATTTATTTTTATCCCCTACGCCTTTGTGCTTTTTTAGTAGGCTGTTCCCTTTGCCCAGAATTTCTTCTTTTCTGCTTCTTATCTATTAATATTGAATAAAACACAATTACCTAAAAAACTCTGCTAAAATGTCATCTTTTGGGGGAGCTGCCCCAAGAAGCTTTTTCCTGTGTCTGCAAATTTAAAGGCTTCCAAATTTGGGATCAAAAATATAATCTACCTATTAATACCTTATTTAAAATGTTATTTTATTGTACTATACTTATTTATTTAGCCAAGTTATCTTCCTCGCCAGTTTAATGGACCTTGCGTTCCCTGTATTATTTTGTTTTCATCATAAAAATTACATGTACCCAGAAACAGTCTGTGGTTAATTTATTTACTGTTGCTATATAATTTGACTTTAAAAAGTCCAAGAATTTAGAAGTGATATGCATAATTATTCCCAAGTCAGATGAACCTTTAACATTGCACATTGCTCCAAGCAATGATTTTTAACCGTGAAGCTAAAACCTTCCTTGGAGGAAATGGAAAAAATATCAGAGCATTAGTAATATATGCAGCTTGGGAAATTCATTAGTGTGATATATGGATTTGGAAAAATATTATTTTTTGAATACTAAATAGAGAATATAAATGCTACCCACATATTTTTAAGATGAGGAAGATTTCTGATACGTTGATATACAATATAGTTCTCAACATGTGTCTATTATACTCTAACTAAACATATTGAAAGACTATGTCTGTAACAGAGTAAGAAATAGCAATATAAAGCTTAAATCCATTTTGGCACCATATTACGGTCCCATAAAATAGGACTGATTAATACAATTGGCAATTATTCCACTAAATATAGCAGCAGTACAAATAATAATAATTTGGGCCTAAAAATCAAATTAATTTCATAATATATTACTTTGATGGAATTAAATAATTCCCACTTATGCCAGGATAGCGCAGCAGTTTGAGGGTTTGCTTTGCAGCTCTGGGGTCTGAGGATCAAATCTCGGCCCTGGCCCATGTGGACTCATATGCTGAACTCGGGTGTGCCCTAGTTTGGTTCTTGCTGGGGTGAGCTTCCCATGCGGGAGGCACCCAGCCTGGTTTCTGCCCTGTGCGGCTGCACGCCCACCTGTGGAATGAAACTATATCAAAAACTAGTAACGTACAACTATGGAGACTGAGCTGGGCCCTCCCTCCTCTCTCTGTCTCTGTCTGTCTTTCTCACTGTCAAAAACAATAAAATAAATCTTTAAAAAAAAGTTTAAATCATTCCCACTTGCCCTGACCTATATACTGATATGAATGTCATGAATTTGGAGTTTATTATTCAAGAAATGTTCATATTCAAGAAATTTTATCGTAGCACGTTACATACATTTTTTTCTAGCAATTTGAGGGAGATATGTAGTGCATGTTTCCCTTTTAAATTTTGAATGAAATAATAAAGATAGTTTTTAACTTAGCAATCATACTTTTCTACTTAGGCTTTAAAATGCCTTCAGAGAAAGCCAGCATCAGTACTAGTATAATCTTTTCTTCCCATGATGACTGAAGCAGAAGCTCAATGTAAGCTTTTTGGAGGTGGCATTTTTTTATTTTATTCTTTTAGAAAACTAGTACATTAAAAAAAAAAACCTTTCCAAAACTTAAAACTTTCAGGCTATCTAAAGACTATCCTTGGCCTGGGTTGAGATTTACTTTTATAACACTGGTTATTAGATTTCTTAGGATACTGCATTTTCTTTGTGGTTTTAAAAGGCACACTATGAATACAATGAACCATGGACTATGGACAATATTAAAACTCTTATAGATAAAGTACCACTCCAATTCCTTTTCTGAATTGGCTTTTCACAACCTTCTTTTTTAAATTATTTTTCTTTTTATACATCTTGCTTTCCTAAAGCATATTTCATAATGTTTATGCACTCTCTCCTAACACCCTTACAGGTCACATTTATATTTTCTTTAATATTCCTTGCAGCATCATATTTATAGATAAGTCCCTCATAATGCAGTTTATATGATGATGAGAAGGACAGATGTGACCCTGGCTTTTGTGTTTATTGTTCAGTCTCTAAACTCTAAAATGCAATGTATTGGGAAATATTTATTTTCCCCTCCAACTACTCAAATGAATGACAGTGATTAGCTAAAAGGAATTTCCATTCTTGCAAATTATAGTTTTACCTAATTAGTGACATCACATAACATGATAAATTATGAATTTAGAAAACCATTATTTGGTAAATGAGTGCTTGTCAGTTGCTCTGATGGTGAATTAATCTTCAAGCATCTGAAGAACGCTTAAAGGAACAGGCAGCAGAACCATTGGCATCACTATTGTACAGTCTCTTCGTTCACAAACTGGCAATCTTACCTGTCAAAGCGTTATGCTTGGCATAGTGGTTAAAAATATCCTGATTCTGGGGAAAATGCATATATTTTGGAAGCTACTGGAAATTAGAAGGGAACAGTAATTGTTTACTTTTGAAACTCCAATTTTATAGGAGTAATTTTACGAATGACATGTGCTCTTTGTAATTCACTGGCATAAGACATTAGTGTTCTGACTTTCTCTATGCTATTCAATATAAAGAAATATAGAATGTACCAAAAGCTGGAAGAACCTGCTTACACCTGAACTACTTAGAAGTGAGGGAATTAATGTCACCTACTCCTCCGTTAGTATCACTATAGTTGCCCATACTAGACATTTTGGTCAGTGTCTGTGGTGTCCAATAGATCCTCCTGGTTGCATTGTCCACAGTATCTTGTTCAGACTGGTAAGCCTAGACTATTCTTTGATCAACAACTGCTATTAGGGGAAGCTGAGATGGCTCAGCTGGTTGAGCATTTGTATTGCGGCCCCAGAATCAGATGATGGAATCCCGGTCCCCAACCAGGCCCGTGCAGACCCACATGCTGAACTTTGGGGTGAGCTTCCCACCCCAGTTCATTTCCAATTCGGGTGAACTTCCCATGTGGGTGGTCACTGGTTTGGCTCCCACCTGGGGCATGCCTCTCATGTGGGAGGCCCCCTGCTGGCTTGCCCTGAGAGGCCCCTGTGCCCAGCTGTGGAATGAAACAATGTCAAAATCTAACGATGTACAGCTATGGAGACTGCTCTGGGCCCTCCCCCTTCTCTCTGTCTCTCTCTGTCTGTCTCTGTCAAAACCAATAAAAATAAATCTTTTTTTTTTTAAAGAGGGATTGCTATTAATTGGACCTAATTTGACCCAGTAGGATCCTTTTATAAAATAGCCTAATACAAAAACTCTATACTCTAAATCCTGATCTCTAAAACAATAATTTTGGTGTCTAAAACATTAGTAATTTACATAGGCAAACAGAATGCATCATTCCATGATTTCAACTACAGAATTCAAGATGGATTGGGCTGTTGGGAACAAGGAGTAAAACTTCAGATAGAAGTAGATACACAATTAGGGAGAATGAGAGTAGTGAATTGTATAACTGCCTTGTGGTTTATGGTTTTCTGCCCCTCATGTACCCTTGCAGTAATAATTATATATATATATATATTTTTTTTTCACTCTACATGTCATGATTCTCATTTCTGTGAAACCAAAATATTATCTGGAGAATATCATGAACAATAATTGCATAACAAACACTGAAGTAATTTGAATAAATATTCCCATTTGTAGTCCTAGACTGAAGGATAAGTGCTAGATCGCAGGTGCTTGTCCGATCTGGCCTCTTTTCCAATTATTATTCAGAAGTGTTCCCCTTTCCTGACTATTGTATATTACTGAGATCTCTCTTTTCAACTCTCGACAAGCATTTCCACTGGGTTCCGGGTCAGCTGAGTCAGCTGTTCTGTGTCATGTCCCCTGTGTGGACAAGGGCAATTACTTTAAATTTTCTGAGCCAGTTTCCTCCTGTATAAAATGTGAGCCATGCCATCTCATATGAAATACTTTTGTGAAGATTAGAAGTAGTATATATACCAGCATTACTCCTTCATAGAGGCAGTGACACATATAAGACACAAAACCATTCATGTGGGTGACTCAAAACATAATTTATGATCTTAGAAGATTAATAATAATAAGGTTTGTCTGTTTTCTTCGCTTTTGAAATTTATGAGTCAGTCACTTTTCTCCCAATGTTCTCGTAATAAATAGCTATTCCTGAGAAATAAATAACTATAAAATCTCAGTGATATAAACAATAAACTATTTAATTTTCATTCATATATCTCCACTTTAGCTGAGATTCAGCCAGTCTAAGCTGAGCTTGTCTGCTTGGTACTGAGCTATGGGATAGACTTATGTCTTCTCAGAATGTCTCCCCAAATTTTGGGATCAGCAAGCTATCTGGGCCACAATTTTTCTAAAACAAACTGCATGCCTCCCACCCCCTCAAAATCAAGGAGTGGAATACAGAGGTGAGTGTGTAGATGAGCTATTTTCTTAATAGTGATTTAGTCTACCACAGTTGTCATATAATATAGGGAAGAATTTAGAAGGCTTCTGTATTTTATTTTAGAATAGTTATTATATTTATATGTCAAGTATACTAAGCAGTTAATGAAATACATTTTAACTCCAACTTATAAATATCAGTAAGGTTAACAGGTCAGTGAATAGGGAAAATGATGAAAATAAATTTTATGGTAATCCTCAGGTCAAATTTTCTTTTAGTTCTGAAATTATAGAAGGTTGCTATAAAACATCTTCCCATCTGTTTTAAGAGCTATATGTGTTAATGGCTTCTAACTTCCTTTAGACAAAGCTTACAGCTGTTTTATCTGATTGAAGAATTTCAAATTGTGATCATAACTTACTTAGTTTTGCTTATGTTTCTGCTCTTAGTATAATATATATAAATATACATATTTCACAATTATTATATATGTATGATACATATGTGTTATAATAGTATACATAATATATATTTCCAGTTTGAATAATAAGAATTGTTACCACATAATTTAGTGTACAACTAGGAGAACATAGTATTTAATATTAACATAATATTTAGTTAAAATTTGTGACACCCTTTCATCTTCTACCACTAATCATTCTATTTGCAATCCTCATTCAAGAATATTTTAAAAATAGTAATATTTCAGGGTAGAAAAGACAAAATATATGAAAAGTTAAAGCCACTTTATGGCCTAAGTAAGATTTGGTAAAAGCGTTCATTTAAGTCTATTTTTTTTATAGCTGTCATTTTGTGAACTACACAATTAGTACTGGAGGAGGGTGAAATTATAGCAAACACAAAAGCAAAGTTAAATGACATTATTTTAGGAAGTTGTATGATAATGAATATAGTAAATATATAAAAGCAAATGTAATAGGCATGATTTATTTTCTTCAAATACAGTATTTCAAAATCAGGGAGAAGAGTCTTGTAGAAAAAATAAAAGAGCATATGAAGTTATTTACATATTCAATTATTTATGTATTATTATTTTGGAAGACTGGATAAGTTAACTTTATGATATTAAAAATTGGAGGTGTTCTTAAAATAACTCATTATTTTATTCCATCGAATATCAGTGCACTCTTTTGAAATGTACTCTATTCTTTTATGAAAATGAATACAATCTGTGAAATTGTAGCTATGTTTGGGAAAGGAATATTTTTTCAAAATCTATGAGGTTCCATTGTAAAAGGGAAATAAGAATCCAAGCATTTTCAAAGTTTTTTTCTACTCATTAAAATGGAAAACCGTGACAAGAATCTAGCCTGCATCAAATAGATCAAGAAACTGTACTTTTATTCAAGAAAACTATAAACACTTTATATTATTGACCATTTGACTAAAACTTTAGAGCTCATAGAGGAAAAATAGTGCTTTTAAACATAAAAGTAAATTAATCACACATAAAATATTACTTATTCCTTATTTTCTGTTGTAATTTATCTCATAATTTTTTCAGTAATAAAATAAAAAAGTGAATTGTAAAACTGGCTTTTTAAAGAATTTTCTCATAAACTCACATACATTGAGAGGAACATACTTGAAAATTAATTATTTGTTATTGCACATAATGGAGAGAAGCTTTTCACCAAGATAAAAAATGATAAATAACACTCTAAACAATGTTGCTACATAATGTCTATATTCACTACTTATGATTAGTATATATTCATGTTTATATATGCATGGTGTGCATGCATGTAATTTCAATGGATGTTATTAAAACAAAATTCTTAAAATAAAGCTATCAACTTGTTTAAATGGAATAGTACCTTAACAAGGTACTATTACAGTACTTTATTAAGAAACATACCGCAAAACCATTATTTTTTAGCATTTTTAAATTTTTTTGAAATTGTATAGGTTTAAACATGATCTGATTAAGAATTCAATATACTCTAAAGATGATGTCAGAGATTAGGATGGATGGCAAAAGTGGTCTAAATTTGGACAGATCATTGAAATAATTACAGCGTCGCTTATCCTCTATTATAATTTGCCAATTTATATGTAAAAGCAATTTTGTTTCAGGATTGTGGGTGAACTGAAAGATTAGATTTTCCCATTTAGCCCTCTTAGTCTTTTTTTATGTTATCGTATCACTTTACATCTAGCACTTGTAATCTAGAATTGTTTGCTTCCTTCTTTGATCTTTTTCTTTCCCAATTATGTCTGTACTACTAACATATTGTAGGCACTCAAGAAATATTTGTGGAACGAGTCAGGATTCCCAAAGGTAAGCTTTGTCAAAGTGTGCTCTCTACATAGATTTCAATAGACTTCAAGTTAGGAAAGGGTACCTCATCTGCATTATCTTTGCAGGTATTCCAAAGTATCAACAACACAACCAAAAGCTTTTTTTTGTAGAGTTATGAGTTTTACAGAAGATCTCCTCAACACAAGCCCAGAAGGTAGAATGTAGCTTGACAATTTTTCATGCTAGATTGAATTGTGGGTACACAACACTTATTATGTGATGAATCCTGCCTCTCTTTTAATCCACTTATTCTTCTTAAATGATCTTCCTGCTTATTAAAGAATAAGAAAGGTGTTGCTCTTTTTAAGAAACTAAATATACCACCAGTCTCAGTCTTCTTTTTCTTCTTTTTGTGGCCTTGTTGATCAATCTTTCCTCCTCTTGCATTTTCAAACTCTCCCATCTCCATGGACTGTTTCCCTTGTCCAATACTTAGACATTGTTACTCTTCTACCCCCTTATAAAAAGCCTCTTCTCACCTTGTGTTCTGCTCAGGATATTGTATCATTTCTTACTTTTTGTTCAGCATGAAATTCCCGCCTTTCCTAAAAATTACGTTCATTGCCTCCATTTCGACCTTTCACAATCACTCTTTAACTTTCAAGAACATACATTTGTTCTCACCACTCTCTCAAAACTGCTCTCTAAAGGACATTAAATTTCCAGGCCTCTCAGTCCTCATCTTTTCCTATCAGGACTTATAAATGACCTTTCAATATTCGTTAAGGAAGGCTCACTACTGTGACAAAGAAATGCTACAATTTCAGTGGTGGCTTGCTAAACACTAGAAGTTTCATTGTCACTCATGTCAGGGACACGTGGGGCTCCAGGTAGGTTTGGGACTGGGGTTCAGTGGATATGGTCAGCTTTCACTTTCATTATAGGGCCCCCTTTGAGAGCAGCTCCTCTATGTTTAATACTTTATCATCTTTAGCGAGCTGCCTAGATTGCTTTGTCATCCAGCAGGGGGAACATAGAGAAACATGACTGGCAGAATTCATGTCCCAGGTGTGAAAGTGGCACAAATCAAGTTGCTCAGATTCCATGGCCTAGAATTCAGTTCCATGGTTTTGTTTAACTGTGAGGCAGGTCTGAGAAATGAGGGCCCAGGGGAAGGAACACAGGTTTAGAGATGCAGCTCCGGGTTTCTGCCATGCTTCCTCTAAAAAACTCTTCTTTATCTTCCACACCACTTGCTCTTCTGTGTATATTTACAGTCTGTCTCACTAATACACTGGATGCTTTCACCAGGACCTTGGATTTTTTTTTATATCAACAATACACTACATCTTTTCAATGAGTTTATTTAATTCTTTGGCTTCAGACAATATGTACATGTGACATTTTGTCCCTAGCACTGATTAATTTGGTACAATTTAGAATCCTGTTTTAAATGCTGGCTGTACACCTCTATAATAATAATCTGAGGCTCCTGAAGTCTAAGACAATGAAATGCACACCCATCACCTTATCTTCTGATATTTTGTTTCTATTCAACCTTGGGACATGGGGATTATATTATTCTCTTAGCTTCACTTCTAACAGACAGACATAAATTGCCTTTTATTGGTTTTCTAGTTACCTTCTAACTGGGATGCCTTCCTTCCATCTCTTTCTGTTCTAATACACTTTATACACTGCTCTAAGTATTGTCTTCAAAGATTACAGATTTGCTATAACCCTCTTTCACCAGAAAACTCAGTTACTCACTGTGAAATAAAAAGTTCCACTCTTCAATCTGACAACCATGTTTTCTTATCCACCACTCATGATACAGGTTCACACATCACTTTGAGAGGAGGAAGGGCAAATTAAGTGCTATGAATAAAGA
>PVKE010050598.1:0-10900 GCA_004027555.1 Craseonycteris thonglongyai
GCCCTAGCCTTGCCTCTCTTGCTGATATACCAATGTTCTCTAACCTAAACTTTGGTACTCAACTACCCACCACCTCACAGGATACAGTGGTTCACAATTAATTGGAATCATTAGATCATTAGAATCAATTGAGGGAAAGGCACGATGACTCAGTGGGTTTTGCTTTGCAGTTCTGGGGATAGAAGACAAATCCCGGCTCCTGCCCATGTGGACCCATATGCTGAACTGGGGTATTCTTCCCATGTTGGAGTCCCCCAGTTCAGTTCTCACCCTCCCTTCCCAACCCCTCCCTGGTTCAACTCCTGGCTTGAGGAGGCATATCTCCCACGCAGGAGACCCCCTAGCCACCCACCTGTGTGGAATGAAACCATGTCGAAAACTGATGATGTACAACTATGGAGATTTCTCTGGGCCCTCCCCCTTCTCTCTGTCTCTGTCTCTGTCAAAAATAATAAAATACATCTTAAAAAAAAGAAAAGAAAAAAAATCAATGGAGTTTTATGAAAATACAAATTTCCAGGTCCCACCACAAGAAATTATGGTTCGGTAAGTCTGATGTGAGGTTCAATGTCTGCATTTCTTTTAAGCTCCCCAAATGATCCTAATGATCTTCCAGGATTAGAAAGCACTTTCATGATATGCATTTATTCAGTGTGTCTCTTCTATGCAGTTATAACTTAATATCACCAGGGAGCTGGGTTGATTAGAAGAGCAGCCATCTGGTCAACTGTCTTAAAGCAGCCAGGCAGATCTTGATATATAATGTTATCCTGCTCCATCATTTAAATCTGAACACATCTGCAATTATTACTCTTTCCTCCTCTTTTAGCCTTTCTCTTACCAGGCCAGGTGTCCTTTGCTTTAGTCTTAGACACATTTTCTCTACCTACCCAACTCCACCCAATAAACTGACCCCAAAACTCTTAGGTTTTATCAATATTCCTATTAAAGCATAGTGTCAAAACTAGACATAATACTAATACATAATTATCCCCTTATTAATATTGACACCAAACATCTATAAAAATAACTCCAGGTCACTTTCACTTATATAGAGGTACAACATACAGATATTATCTGAGGTTTAGACCCATCCATACTATCAGGTTTCACCTAAATTCCAACATGCAGGTTTCCTTCATCCATACAAGTGACACTTAAAGATACAACTTCAAGTTCCCATTTATTCATTGTACAACCTTGTTATAAATTTTATCACATTTGTTACATTTCCATTTCAACAGATAATCTTTAATGTCAACATACTGAATCTCTTTTCCAAAGAGTATCTTATGTAATAGTTTCTATGTTATATAAACCTGAGAAATATAGCATCTATGTTGTCATTCAAGTAATAGACAAAACACAGTATTTCTTAAAGATTCTGTTTGGAAGTGACTAATATCACTCCTCACATTTCATCGGCCACAGCAAGACATATGGCCAAGCCTAACACTAATGGAGTGAGATACGCAATCACCCTGTACAAAAGGGCTCCACTGAAAGATGACTCAGAAAAGGGTAAATATTTTAAACACATAGTATAGTCTATCACCTCTCTCATTTAAAGAATTGAGGTCAGCTGTACCTGTCTGCATTCTTTTGAATTATTTTTCTTATTCTCCAAAATTTCTCAAATATGATAGTACTATGATCATATCAATGAGATTCTTTATTACCTAATGTACTTGTCTGGGACTGTGGGTTGGAATTCATCTAAAATATTTAAGTTATTGTTAAGCTTCTTATTGTTGACATCAGTGACCTCTTAATGCAATGATATTTCAATATTACCAGCTTAAAGATTATTCTTCTTGGTAGAGACAGAAGAAAAGCGGAAGTGCAATATTTTCTTTTAACATGATACTATCATTCTCAAGCAATGAACCTATAATTTTCATCTATCTATTTTTCTGAAAATAGCCCTAAAAATTGCTGCTGTTGTCTCTAGTGGTTTTTGTGAGCCTCAGCTAATGCTTGGCTTTAACTCTCTTGAAATTCTTGTCCTATTCTTTTGTACTCTCTTCAGTTATATATTCTCCCATCCACAGTTTATGTGGGTATCTTTCAACCTTATCAGGTACCTTATAGTACAAATGTGTCAGGTTTTCTACCTGTCTCTGTATTTTCTTCCCATTGAGAATATTTTAAATTGTATAATTTGAATTTCTTAATTCAGCCCTCCTAATTCCATGGAATTATATTCATTTTTCCAATTTCCTTTTGAAAAAGTTTTTATTATTTAAGAAAAATATTTCATCACCTATTATTCGATACCCCACCTTTATTATATCCTCATGATTTATTTTTTTAATGGCATGATTATGAGAGGCAATATAGTATAAAGGTTAGGGGTTCAGTTAAGTGTTCTGGAGTAAACTTGAATCTTACCTTTTTCACTCGTGAGTTGTGTGATATTGGGCAAGTTACCTAACCTTTCTTTGCCTCAGTTTCCTCATCTGTAAAATGGGGATAATTACAGTAGTTCCCTTATATTGTTTATAAGGATTGAATGAGTTAATATATATAAACTACTCAGGCTGGTGCCTGGCACTTACATAGCCTATGTACCTGTTATTATTAGGTCATATAGTTAGTACCTCAGGCATGGTAGTTTTTCTGCTTCTATTGAGATACAGAAGTTACAATTTTTTATCATCTTATATATGATATTTTTCTCTAGAATAATTCCCTTCAGAGTTTACTTAAGTACTGTCAAACTGGAAATCAGCACCCATAGCAAGAGTACAGGAAAAGAGTTCCAATTCAAGATAGTAGGCTCACAACTCAGGTTGTTCCACCTTCCTAAAATCATGAAAAAGACAATCAAGAACTTCCAAAGGGGGGAAGCCGGCATGGCTCAGTGGGTTGAGCGCTCACTTTGCAGCACCGGGGACCAGGGATCGAATCCCGGCCCCGGCCCGTGCGGAACCATATGCTGAGCTGGGAGCTCCCCCAGTTCAGTTCTCTCTGTCTCTGTCTTTCTCTCTCTCTCTCTCTGTCAAAAATAAAAATAAATGAATAAAAATATATTTAAAAAAAAAAAAGAACTTCCAAAGGGCATGAATCCTTAACAGAAAAGAGAACAAGAGGGATAAATCAACACATTCCCAGGAGCAGTAAGAAGGCAAAATCCTTTGGGTAAGTGAAATGGGGCACAGAAGGCCACCGCTTAAAAGAGCAGAAGGGGGCCACAGTGAAGTGGAGAACCTAATTTCCAATGAGACTCTGGAGAGGCTCCCAGCTCAGTGTGCACAAGTACAGTGGGGGATAGTGGAAAATTGGAGCGGGGGGGGGGGGTTGGGAGGTCATCAGAAGTGCTTCAGTAGAGCAGCTGCACCAGGTTGCCCTACATACACACACGTGCAACATACCCAAGGACCTCTATATATAGAATAAAAGGTAATCCAGTGTTCACTCCTATAAGATAAAAACAACACAGGCACCTAAAGGAATTGAGTAAACTATCTGCCTGTGAGCTCTGGTTTCTTAGTCCCTCACCCACTCACCCTTATGCAAAATTCTGCAGACAATAAGCCCTACTTACATACGAAGAACCTTCAATTCAAGGAAGAGTCATCCTGGAAAAATGGAAACCTGGAATAATCTACCTAAACATTTAGCCTAAAACAGGAACTCAAAAGCAAGGACTACTATATAAATCAGGAAGAATAATTAACATTAAAGAGAAAGATCATGTTGTCACAAATTGCTGTATTTCATCTTTTCTTATTGCTGAGTAGTATTCCATTGTATAAGTGTACCACAACTTCTTTATCCAGTCATCTATCAGAGGACACTTTGGTTGATTCCACAACTTGGCCACCATGAAGAGTGCTGCAATGAACATTGGGGTACATGTATCTTTGCGAATTAAGGTTTTCAGGTTTTTTTGGTAGATACCCAAGAGTGGGATTGCTGGGTCATATGGCAATTCCATTCCTAGTTTTTTGAGGAATCTCCACATTGCCTTCCACAGTGGTTGGACCTTGAAAACATCTTATTAAGCAAAATAAGTCAGAATGAAAGAATAAAGAAACATATGACCTCACTTATAGGTGGAATATAAAACTGAAAGGAACAAAGAAACAAAAACTCATGGACACAGTCAATATTTTAGTGGTTACCTGAGAGTAAGGGGGGAGTTGGGTGAGAGAGATGGCTGGGGGGAGGGTTAGGGAGGGGGAATCAAACATATGGTGATGGAAAGTGAGCTGATTCTGGGTGGTGAGCACATAATGCGATGTATAGACAATGTAATGTAGAATTGTACACCTGGAAACAATGTAATTGATATCAATTAATGTCACCCCAATAAATTTAACAAAAAAAAAGAGAGAAAGAACAAGATTCAATCAGAGCCATAGACCTAGGAAAGGATAGTAGAAATTAAAGGAACAGTTGAAATATTTTTTTAAAAAATTCTAATTAGATTCCTTGTGAGTTAAATGATATTGTAGCCTTAAAAACAAGAATCTATCAAAATGGAATAGTCACATAGTATCTCTTAAATTTTTTAAAGGTATAGATAAAAAATTCATGGAAGGGCAGTAAAAATTTTAAAAACATGTATGAAAGCATAGGATAAGAAAATAAAAAGATGATCAAACAGATGAGAGAGAAGAGTCACAAAGCCAACCACAAAGTCCAACCAACTGGGGTTTTAGAAAGAGATCAGAGTAAACAGAGGAACATTTTTTAAAAGAAGAAAATGTAGGGGAAGCTGGGATGTCTCAACAGGTTAAGCACTTGCTTTGCAGCCCCAGGGACCAAAGATCGAATCTCAGCCCTGGCCCATGTGGACCCATATGCTGAACTTGGGAGTGCTTCCCATGCAGGGGGCTCCCAATTTGGTTCTTGGCCCCTGACTTGAGGGGACAAGCCTCCAACACAGGAGGCCCCCAGCCCAGTTCCTGCCCTGTGCAGCCCCTGCCTACCTGTGTGGAACAAAACCATATTGAAAACTGATCTCCATACAACTATGGAGACTGCTCTGGGCCCTCCCCCTTCTCTCTGTCCCTCTCTGTCTCTGTCAAAAACTATAAAATAAATCTTCAAAAAAAAAAAAAGAAAAAGAAAATGTAGAAAGGTATAAGCCATCACATTGAAGGGGCCACTGAATATTTTCAGCATCTTACATAATATTGAATGAAGAGATACATTTAAGTCAAGGGAACAAGAAATAAAACATACTATTATTGCAAACATGGAGAAAATTAGGACAGAAAACCTAAAATTAATAATATAATAGCAAGCACTGGGAGAAAGAATGGAAGAAAAGTTGAGTATTGTTTCAGTAAGTCAAATCCAACACCATTGAGAGCAGAAAATCATCACTAATAATTAAAGTTGAGTAATCAAGAAACAGCAGTTTAAACATATTACTATATTTATAGAAGAAACTATTTTAAAAGTTAGGTGATTTTAACTAAGAAGAAAGAAATTTGCAAAAATGTCTGAGAGCAGTATATTTTACTACTAAATCTTTCTATGCTAGATGACTTTTTTTTATCTAGTGTTATATTCTTTATTCAGTCTAGCATTTTTCTTGTGCAACATAAAGGCTTAAGCTTATATAGACAACAAGTAATGAATTAGGTGCTGAAATGGTATGACCCACAGCCAGGCTCTATGGGAGAATATACACAGCGCAAGTCAGAGAGTAGATCACTGACTGGGCTGACCAAAGGTGAATGGCATCAGTTGGGTAACTACAATAGCATTTGAAATCTGTTCCCAGAACCCCAGGCAAGAATCTCTTTTCAGCTTGACTGAGCTGTCACAATTTCCATACCTACTAGCAACGAGGCACTTCGTTTGATGCCATTTTGCCACTCTCAAGTTCAGGTTTTTGTACCTCTATTAAGTTCTAACCTTATGTAGGAACATAAAAAGATAAAACATAGTTTGCGGTTGTTTTCAACATCAGGAGTCTCAGCCAATGAGTTAAACTTTGTATTTACATCAACAGAAATGATGAAGTGACTACTTTGTGCAAGGCACCATGGAAAATACACAGGTAAATAAAACAGATCCATTTTATCTATCTTGGGGAGTTTAAGAACCTCTGAGCAAAAGAGTTGTACCCAGCTAATTTTAATACAAGATTGAAAGCAAGTGAATTGGAGCACAAAGAAGGAAGGGAGTACTTCCAACTTAGAAAGGGATCAGGAAAAACTAAATGAGGTCATGTCAGAAGTGAGCTGGGACACTGAGCCTTGAGTCAACAGGATGCCTGCAGGCTAGCACTGTGATGCAACTGTGATTTGGGATGTAATCTGAGAGCAATATTATCTGAGCTGTACCTGCCGTGGCAAAGAACAATGTCGGTATCGAGTTAGGGGTGGCTCTGAATTTCTGTGATTAATGCTACATTCATTCCAAATGCCTGGCTTACCCAGACATATGCATTTTGCTTGGAAAACATGAATTAGTGAAGTATAAATGTAGCATATAAGCAAACAAGGATTCATTTATAACTCCAACTAAATCCAAATTTCTGGGTTGTTTATAATTTTAATAGCATATCTCAACATTTGCTCATGTCCATGTCTATATTCTACCCTGAAACACAGAAGATTAAAGAAACAGAGACCATTAAAATTGGAAAGAACCTTGACTATTATTCATTATAATGTTATCATTTCACTGGTGAAAAAACTAGGCCAAGATAGGGTAAATGTAACTAACTTCCCAAGGTCACACAAACACCAGGAACAAGGCCTGGACTTAAACCAAGTTTTTGAATGCAGGTCCAGAAGTTTTCTTCTGGATATTATGCTGAAAGAAAAATAAGAAGATAGAGCAAAATCAAAGATAATAAATAAAAAGGAATGCTTCCCTAAGTTATTGACAATAGATCTAGAATTACTAGTGTCTCTGAAATAAATTCTGAATAGTTATTAAGAGAGATTTATTTTTCTCAAGATTTGTTTTTATCCTACTTGGATAAAATGTACACATATTGGCAACTAAAAACAAAATATTCGTTTCAAGCTATTTTAATTAAATTTTAAATTATTTCAATTAATAATTACTAAAAATAAATAATTGTGTTCTATTAAAGGAGACAGGGAAATGGTAATTAGCTAATCATTTGCTTATACATAATTTTTGTTTCATCAAAACAAAAATAGGAAATATTTTAAAAATAGGTGCTAGCTTGCTTTTACTTAATATTACATATCTAAAGATATACCATATTTTTCGGTCCATAAGACGCACTTTTTCCCCCAAAAACAGTGGAGGGAAAAGTGTGTGCGTCTTATGGAGCGAATACTGCAAAGAAGAGTGCACGTTGGGGACCTTAATGATGCTGTGGGGAAGCCTGCAGCCAGATCAGAAAGCAGGGATTGCATGGAAAGAGAGCGGGTCCAGGCAGGTCAGGTGCGTCTTATGGAGCAAAAAATATGGTAGTATTTTTAAAATAGACCACATTAGAGACTGTTTTGTGTTTTTTTATGACTATCAGCATCTACCAGCATCTATCAGGCTACAGAATGAACTCAATAAATATTAGCTAAATAAATAAATGAAATAAAACTATATCACATTGAAATTTCCTATCAGTCTTTGTATATCACATGTTATATCCAACATTTATATGGCAAAAATACTGACATTGAATGAGTTCAATACTTTGCCTGGACTTAATTTACAATCAATCCATCCTTTCCCAAAGTAGATATGATGATTAACGGTCTTCCTCTAGATTCACCTACAATTAAACCCTAAGATAGTCAAAGCCTATGCAGAAGTGGAATATTGCTTTCCTCCCCTCCCCACCCCAATTCAAAAGGCTTCTATAGGTGAAGGCCACACCTGGCTCCAAACCCTGCTCCCAAGCCCAAATGAGGCCTGGCCAAGCATCTCTAGTCCACATCACCAGATGCCTTCTCAATAGTACCCTTCAGACTGCTAACAAGCTTACTAAGAGACACCCTAGACATTCTGAAGGGATTTTATAACTCAAAGGGCTGCTTGCCAGGGCATAAAACATGGAAATATACTTCAGGAAGAGAAAAGAGAGAGAAAGAACTTCCCAAAGTGTTATCAAGAATATTAAGAACCTCACTGAGGAAGTTAAAGATGGATACTAAATATAAATGACATTTTTTAGACCACAAGGACTTTATTTAAATGTTATGCATATAAATAAGAAGTTAGCACAGCTCACATTATCTTCCTCATCCACTTTATAGAGATGAGGAAAACGTTGTTTTGAAAAATGGTGGTGCAGAGGTCCTCCCATTGTTTAAAAATCAGCAAATGAAATGGCCACATCTAACCTGTTTTTCTTTTCTTTTTTTTTAAGATTTATTTTATTGTTTGAGAGAAGGTAAAAGATAGAGAGAGAAGGGAGGGCCCAGAGCAGTCTCCCTAGTTGTACATGATTCGTTGTGACAGTTTCATTCCACACAGGTGGGTGTGGGACAGCACAGGGTAGGAACTGAACTGCTGGCCTACTGCAGGGAGGTGAGAAGGTTTGCTGCTGAGTCATCCCAGAGGTTACCAGTTGCGCCACAAGTCAGCATGTGGGTTTGGATAGGCTGGGTTGGGGCTTGGATTAGATCCCGGGACATCACAGTTGCAAGGCAAGTGCTCAACCTGTTGAGCCATCCCAGCATTCCTCTAATCTTTTTTGATGTTTACACAACAAAAAAGCAATGTTATAATAACCTGTAACTTATCTAAGTTAATTTCTGCATGTTTACACAACTAATAAGTGAAATATTACAAGGTTGGTCACTTCTTTTCAGTTATTTATATATAAAATCACTTCACTTATATTTTCCTTTATTTCTGTAATTAAAAAATAACCAAAACCAAAATATTGAAAAAAATAAAATATCAAGAAATATTAAAGTATTGAGAAAAATAAAAACACAGACGTGAGTAGCTGTGCTCTTCCTACATCGGCTTCTCTCACTGAGTCCCAGTTATGCTCCATCTCATCTGTCTGCACCTCACTTTCCTCCTGAGAAACAAAGACCTGAGTTAGTTATGTGATTGAGAAAAATGAGAAAGAATGGCAAAGTGTGGTTTGCAAGTCTTGCTAGCCTCCTTGGGAGCTTAACTGAGGCTCTTATTTGACGTCCTGTGTCCCAAGCCCACTACAGAAGGTGACAGCAGCCCCAGAAAGGAGGCAGAGAAGGAGGCAAACGACAAAGGCAGGCCCTGATGCACAGAATCTGGAAACTCACCAGGATTTGGCCACAGCCCAGGAAGGAAATTTTTTGCACTAACTCCAGAGAGAAAAATCCTTATACATAAATTTTGTACTTTTCTAACAACATCAAATCAGGCACTAAAAGTGATCTGGAAAATTTTGGCCCAAATTAAAATTTTAAGAGATTCTGTCTGGAATAAAGAAACAACAGCTTGACCACTTTATAAATGTAAGCATGTTTCCTGTTGTAGTCTCAAAGACATCCATGCATTCTTATTGATGGCAAGAAGAAAAAGCAAGTATGAGAGTGTAAAAAAAAGAGTATTCAGTAATACCTTTTATACAGATATACATTAGCACATAAAATAACTATCTTAAATAAACTCATCATTTTGTTTGGCAGCCTGGTTGTAGATGCAGTGTGGATGTTTCCAGTATTCTAGACTCTAGAATCTAGAGGATGGACAGCTGAGCCTTCCAGCAAGGTCAGGGAGGTCCGTTTGCTCACTAAGTTGATCCAAGCTGGATTTACTTGTTCCCTCACCCACTGTTTGCCTGAAGAAATTACACTTCGACAATTTTCCTCAACTACAGGAACAAAATATTTCCATTGAGCTCATGACCTATTTTACCTGAAGTGGTAAACATGCTTTCATTTTATTTTTTCTAAAACTTTGTGTACCTCAACAATTTAAAACAAATTTTCTACACATTTTCTTTAATGAGTCTTTCCTTTTCTAGGTTAATTTTCACATTTTTTTCTTTCTCATTTTACTCTTCTTTTGCTATTTCCTAAACAGTTAATTGGGGAAAGAAAAAAAAAAAAAAGGAGAAATAAGCAGAGAAAGCTCATAGGAATAAATTCCTCCTGCATGACTTTTCCTACCGAAGTATTTCACAGGCAGGGCAGGTAAGGAGATAAAGGAGTGAGAGTTTTGAAGAGCTAGCTCATATTTTCAAAGTTATACTTTTGATATTACCTGCCAAGAACAAAGTTCAAGACCTCAGAAGATCTGTTTTCCCAGAAATGGTAGATTATATTGCTAATAATGGGCAAAGGCATTAAATCATAAGAAATTTTCCTCTTATAATTTTAGTACTATTAAGGTGAGTTTCATAATGGACTGAAATAAAGAAGGCATATCAAGACTGAGTTTGGGTTTTGGATATTGAGTGTATGATTTCATCCTTTGGAAGAATGTTTCCGGTTCCTGCTTTATCTTGCAGGCATGTATATTTGGGATAAATGCTTCTCAAATTTGAAATATAATTTAGAAATCTTGGTTGAATTCTTCATCATATATATTTTAGTTCAACTAAGTATTTCTAATAAAGAGTATAGTGCTTCTTTCAATATTTTTAGGTATTCCAGATTAGAGGAAGATTTCTGAAGGTTGTTACGAATCAACACGGCAATTACCACCAGCAGAATGTCTTCAAATGGACCACAAGTTGCAGACCCAGAGGCGGTCCAGCTAGCCAAAGAGAAATTGATGTTGCCTTCTGTATTCACTGACTTGAGTGCTTTTTCATGACACATAAATGAGTGAGTCAGTTTCTCCTTTTTCTAAGGGACTTTACATGATTAAGGTCAGAAAGAAAAACCTTCTATAATTTTACAAGGGAGAGCTGATGAGATGCCACCGTGATTTATTTCATAGGTGCTGGCTATTTTCGAACAACCGCTGAGACCTTGCTATTCCCTAAACTTGGGAGGCTAGTTCTATCTAG
>PVKE010050599.1:0-10900 GCA_004027555.1 Craseonycteris thonglongyai
ATAGGTGGAATATAAAACTGAAAGTTACAAAAACACAGAGACCTATGGACACACCCAATTACTTGGTGATTGCCTGAGGGAAGGGGAGGAGGGGGGAGGGAGAGAGGGAGGGTAGGTGGGAGGCGGCACCTGCATTATGGACACACTCAATGGTTTGGTGTTTACCTGGAGAGGAGGTAGGAGCGGGGAGGGAGAGTTTTGGGGGGAGGGGGGAGTGGGCACCAGATATATGGTGTTGGAGTGGGACCTGGGAGCTGGGCACATAGTGCGATGCATGGGTGATGTGATGTGGAGTTGTACATCAGGAAACTATCTAATTGTTAACAACCAATGTCACCCCGTTAAATTTCACAATAAAATATAATAATATTAAAAAAAAATCTCAAAAAAGTCTCTGGCATATGGTGAGAGCTCAGTAAATATTTGTTGAGTAAACTGAACTCACATACCTTCACATTTTGGTAAATTGTTCTCAAAACAAGGAATTAATGTCGCTTCATATTTTAGATTCTACTGACAGAACTGATGGTATTTAATAAACCAATACTCTACCAATATCGAAGCAGATATAATCTCCGAAACTTATTTTTCATTAAAACATTAATACAGATCAAATCCAACCTTATTTACATGAATAAAAATGTTTCTCCTTTGTAAAAAAGTATCTTCAATGCTTTTTGGAACAAAATATCTGTATCATTTATTGCTACTGACTATAATAAACTTGTTTTAATTAACAGAAAGTTTTTCAAAACATGTTTGGTTATGCAAAAATTTAACAAAGATATATTAAAAATACCATTGTTTATAAGATGTGCATTTATGGCTTGTCCACCTTTTCTGTTAAAATTCACTTAAGAAAAAAAGATGTCTGTGTTTAGGAAAATAAATTTACCACTACTTATGGAAGAAGGCTTTATCTAGCAGTAAGATAAGATTAGCAGTGTGTTTTGTTTTGTATTTTTTCCCTTCAGAATTGTACATAGTTAAAAATCTATCTAAGGGAGACATGGTGTAAATGATAGAAGGGCTGATTATCTGGACAAATATTTCCTATCAGATTTGGTACAATATGTTTAAAAAGAGATTTCTATCAACCTGCTGAATTCTCAGAAATAATTCAGAACCATTAACCTCATCCTAGTCATCCCTCTGGTTCCTATCTTTTCCTGAACTAATTCATTTTGTTTTCATATTTTGACTAATTATGACTTCCTTCTTGATGCTTTGTATTACTGTGTTGACCCTTAACCTATGATCTCTGACTGTCTTCTTCCACTACAATGCCAACCCTTTCATTTTGTTGTTCTGCCATTACCATTCCAGCTCCGAGGAACATATATTGACACTAGCTTTGGTTATCAGTGCTCAACTTACAATAATAACCTAAATATGCACAATCCATGATAAGGACCTGGAAATATATAAGCAAAGCTTTGGATTAATTATTTGTATCAAAAAAAAATAGAGTACTCAAAAGATCAGAAATTAACCCCTCCAGGTTTCAAATCTCTACATTCATATTCAGTACACAGATAACTTCTAAAGTTATAATTAATTACTAAATCTACCACTGTCATGAGCTTCAGGACTGCAAGCAAGAACCCTAATAAATATTTCCTTTTATATATCTACATAGTGTTTAAAGTTAAAAATGTCTAATCTAATTTATCATATTTTCCCTATCTTCTACCCCAAGCCTTATGCATGCCTTCACATGTATGTCCCCCTTGCAGTCCCTATTTTTATTGTGACATCATCATTCTTCCAAATATACCTGCAACCAAACCTCTAAGCCATCTACTTTTGCCTCTTCCACACTACATGAAGTTGAGGTCTTTGTAGGTTTTGGATAAAATTATGTCAAGTTACATGTACGTGGATGGCAAGGCATAGTTTTTTAAATTTTATTTTCTTGGTTCTAATGAAGAGTATCAATGTTAAAAGAAACTTTAATGATCACCTAATCTCTGTGTTGCTTGTCCTTTACTTTCCTTTCTTATTGACTCACAAGTGAATAATCTCTATAGAAAATAACCTTCTATCTAGTCATCCAGCCTACAGTTTCTCCTCATTGTAGGACATCTTTCAAACCACATTGAGACAAATCGTCCTAAAATCAATGATTATATCCATGCTTTACTAATGGTAAAGCAGGATAGGTAACCTAGGAAATTGAGAACACCTCCAGGATACTATCTGAGATGCATCACTGGTTACAGAAGTAACAAGTGACTATCTGGCACCTGCAGCTGGAGGAAAACAAGAACCAGTTTAATCCAGCAAGGTCAATTCCTACAACCTGACCTTCAGCTAATACTAATGTCATTATAATCTTATTTACGTTGCAGTTACTATGACTTCCATTGTGCATCTGGCATCATGATGGTTCCAGAGAAGCCAAATAAGAAAAGAAGAATGGGGAACCAAGGATCCCACTGACTGGGAGGAAACTGACCAGCCACAGCAATGGGACATCATTGTCATCAACCCCTGGTCAGGACTTCCTTCATGTGACACAATCTCTGAATTTGCCCATACTTCTCTCAAGCATGTACGTTTGTTTTCAACAAACTACCTGTGCTTTTCTCTGTCTTGCTCTCAAACTTTCTCTTCTGCTGAGACAAGATCTTCGTAACCACTGCTCTAAGTTGAGTCCTCATTTGGACATACCCATGAGCCTATGGTGACAAAAAATATTAATTATTATATATATCCTACCCAAAACATATTTTAAAAAACTTTCACATGTTATTTTATTTGAATCCTCACAATAAACATAATACTGAAAGGAGCTCAACATAGTTTCCTCACTCCTGACATCTCAGGAAGCAAATGCCTTTTTAAAAAGTCCACTAAACTTTACTCCAGCATCTGAGTTAATCTCTCAAGATAATAGATAAGGTAGATAATTTAAATTATTTCCATTCTATGAAAAGTACTGTTTAATTTTCATGATATGTTTTAATGTCCTGCCTATTAGGGATTTATCCATTTTGTCAGAATAAGATTTGGTTTGTCTTTATGTGTCAAAAAGAAAAAAGACTATTGAGATAACACCTAGAATAAAATTATGCCATTTTTTTTTACTACTTCTTACAATGAAAACTAATACTCATTAAAGAGGTTCTTCATACAAGCCAAAAGCAATATTCACAATTATGACATGCAATTCTAAATGAATTAATATGACAATATGGTGGAAGAGCCCTAAATTATTTGTTAAGACTTGATTAAATGGAAAATTCTCTTAGCTTTTTCTTGTGATTAATAGGTATTACTGTGGATGAACCTCTAAAATTCATAGCCAGGAATTTGAGCATTTTTATTAAAGAAGTAATGAAATGTTAAAAATCCATGATGAACTATTTACATCGATGTAATTCTGACAAGATTTATATTTACTTGATGACTTTAGAACTACTTCAGCGTAAAGCCATGATGCAGCTATTTCAAAACGTTTTTCAAAGTTTCCTCTGTATTGATCCTTTTCCATTTCTTTCATGGATATACTTATTATTCAAAAAGTGGAAAATAAACCTAGCTATTAATTCAGATGACTACTGAGATCTAAGCTAAAAGTGTTCTTTAAAAAAATTAATGGCCTTCTCAACCTTTTGCAGAATTAATTTTCAAGTGTCTGTGAAATTCAACTGGGGATTTTCTGATTGTCAGTGGTAGCAAGGCAACTTCAGAGAAAATGAAAAGCATGTCATGAATACAAAATTATAAAACCATGCATCTGAAGTAGATTCAAAGTGTAGTCATTGAAATTAAAGAAGAGAAGAGATTTGGTTTATTGTAAACACAATTACTATCTTTCAGATAATGGAAAATAAGAACAAAAACAAATATTACTGATCAAAAAAAATCTCAACCATTAGTAGCTTTTATTATCTTCTTTTAGGTTCCTCTGTCATTTTCAAAGATAAAACAATACTAACTAAAAGGTGTTCTTGTATGCAATTTGATATTTTTTAAGTACTGAAAATTCTAAAATTTAATAGAAACATATGGATATTTAAGATCACTGATAGAAATCTAATTTTGTGTTTCCTCCAGATTGATTTTTCTCCCATCCAACAAATATTAGTTATTCTTATAGGTCATTATGTACAAAATATTGTTATAAGGGCTTTATTTATGTTAATTTATTTAATTCTTACAACAACCCTAAATAATTATTATAGGAATTAAACTATTACTATTAGCTCCAGTTTACTGATGAGTGAACAGAGAGATAATTTCTTTGAGACATGATTAATGAATTTGATATAAAAAAAGAATCAGTGAACTTAAAGATAGGTTAATAAAATTTACTCAAATTAAAAAGAAAGGAGGAAAAAATAGTGAAATAATAACAAAAATAAGAACAGAAATATATAAAATCTAAAAAACTGAATAAATGAAGAATTAAAATAGAAAAAAAAAAACCACCTCATGGACACTGACAATAGTTTAGTGGTTATCAGAGTGGAAGGGGGAAGAGGGTTGGAGAAGGTGGAATCAAATATATGGTGATGGAAGAATAACTGACTCTGGGTGGTTAGCACACAATGCAATACATAGATGATGTAATGTAGAATAGTACACCTGGAACCTATGTAATTTTACTAACCAATGTCACCCCAATAAATTTTTAAAAAAGGATGGAAGGAAGGAAGGAGGGAAGGAAGGAAGGAAATGCTGGGGTAACTCAATAGATTGAGTGCTTGCCTTGCAACTGCAAGGTTTAGGGATTGAATCCCAGTCCCAGCCCATGCAGACCCATATGCTGAACTGTGGGGCAACTGGTAATCACCTGGATGGTGGTGGAGGTTCTCACCTCTTATGCGGGAAGCCCAAGTTTGGTTCCTGACCTGTGCAGCCCCACATCCATTTGTGTGGCATGAAACTATTATACATCACAACTAATGATGTACAACTATGGAGACTGCTCTGGGCCCTCCCTCCTTCTCTGTCTGTCTATCTGTCTGTCTCTCACACATACACATTGTCTCAAACAATAAAATTAATCTTTAAAAGAAAGAAAGAGAGAACATCTAAGAACTATGGGGAAATTTCAAAAGTTCTAGCATGCATGTAATGTAAATCCCAGGAAAAGAAGGAAGAATACAGAAGGAATAAAATAGTTGATAATGGCCAATAATAAAAATTTTCTAGAGTTAATAAAAGTCACAAAAGCTTAAAGAAGAAATAAGTAATAAATATAAAAATAAACAAAGAAAAAATAGAAACAAATATATTCACACAACTGCAAACTAAATATGAAGAAAAAATCTTGAAGGAAGACAAAGAAAAAAACACATTACATACAAAAGAACAAAGACAAGAATTATAGCATATTTCTCATTATAAACCATGCATATTAGAAGAAAATTAAGTGACAGCTTTAAAATGCTAAACAGATGGGGCAGTCATTCAAAAATTCTATATCTAATGAAAATATATTTGAAAAATTAACAGCAAACACAATTTTTCATACAAACATAAACTGAAAGAATTTATTACCAGTATTCTCATACTAAAAAAAAAGAAAAAAGAAAAATTAAGTTCTTACTATAGAAATAATCTGATACCAGGCAGAAACTTGAAATTATAAGAAATAAAGTGCACTTAGGTCAGGCATAAGTGAAAACAAACATAAAGTATTTTTTCTAATTTTTATTTTTCTTAGTTTTGATTTGCTTATTTTTAACTAAGCAAAATATACTGAAAATTCCAAGTATTGTCAAGAATACAAGCCACAGATTGTTGATGGCAAGAGAAAATGCTAGTCACTTTAGAACAAAGAGTTTTTCTTTTATAAAATAAATATATACTTGTTACTCAATGACCCCACATAAAATGAAAATTTAACCTTACACTAAACGATGTATATGAATGTTTATAGCCACATTGTTTGTAATTACCAAAAGTAATCTAACTATTCTTCAATTAGAAAATGATAAACTATAGTATATTTATACAATAGACTAATACTCAGTAGTAAAAAAGAATAAAATAATAGCACATACAGGAACATGGAGGAATTTTAAATACATTATACTTAGTGAAAGAAGTCACACTCAAAAAGATATATACTATATCAGGCATGTCCAACCTGCAGCCCAGGATGGCTTGGAATGAGGCCCAATGCAAATTTTTAAAACATACAATTTTTTGGTGACTTTTTTTTAGCTGATCAGCTATTGTTAGTGTTAGTGTATTTTATGTGTGGCCCAAGACAATTCTTCTTCTTCCAATGTGGCCCAGGGAAGCCAAAAGTTTGGATACCACTATTAGTAGCTTCTATATATATTAAAAAATTATAGGGCCAGAAAACAGACCACTGGTTGCCCTGAGCTAAGGGTTATTTGATTGTAAAAAGGCATAGAATTAGTTCTGGGAATGATGTAGAAAACATTCTTTCTTGATTGTGGAGGTTAAATAACTGCATATCTGTCAAAACTTTGAAAATTTTACATTGCAAAGAGTAAATTTTACTCAAAATTTCAACCAAATATTTTGTATCACATGAACTATAGCAAAAAAAAAAAAAAAAAAAGAATGATGGATTTATCATGACCCCTGGGATATAGTTACTACTTGACAGATGTTAACCTTAAAAATACTTTTATTATCCCAATTTAATCAATATGATTTATTTGGTCTTAGCTGGTAACTAATTTCTATACATAAATATAAAATATAATTTGAGTATCACTGGAAACAACTTGAACTAATTTAAACACTCTTATGTGGAACAAAAAATATTATAGAAATAAATTTCTTTCAATAAGACATACAAAATGCAGATAGAATAATATAAAACAATCTAATAAAACTATTTCTAACTCTAAGTATGAAACTCACTACACAACAGTTTTTACACAACACATGAATTTAATAAAATAATTTGGATTGCAGTAGGGTTTACCTTATAGTTTTCTCTTTTTGTTAAATTTATTGAGGTGACATTGGATGGTAAAATTTATATAGGTCCCAGGTGTATAATTCTATAGTATATTATGTGTTCTCCACCCAGAGTCAGTTCTCCTCTATCACCCATGTACATGTTTATGGTGTCCCCTCTCTCCTGTCACAAACCTCTCTTTCTTTATCCTCAGGTACCCACTAAGCTATTGATGTTTTAAAGATTTTTATTTTGTTTCATTTTATTTTGTTTATTTTTTGACAGAGAGAGAGGGAAGAAGGGGGAGGGCCCAGAGAATTCTCCATAGTTATGGGTTGTTAGTTTTCTACACGGGTTCACTCTAGAGGTGGCACGGGGCTGCACAGGGTCGGAACTGGGCTGAGGTCCTCTTGCATGGGCCCTGGCAAAGACTGAACTGGGGCACAGCCCAGTTCTGCATATAGGTCTGCATGGGTTGGGGCCCAGATTAGATCCTCAGACCCTGGGGCTGCAAAGCTGGTGCTCAACTGGCTGAACCATCTTTGCATCCCCAGTTATTGAGGTTTTTACTATAAAAAAACTACCATTTTGAAAAATATTTTCAGCCAAATACTATAATGTATGTATTTAATATTACTGAACTACATAGGTCTGTTTTTCATATTTTATACTGATAAGTAATAATAATGACCCTAGAATATAGAGAATAGGTTTTTCCTTACTTTGTTTCTATTACTACCGGTATATATTCATAGCTGTTATGTAAACTACTTACTTTAAACTCAATGTCTTGAACTTTATTAGATATCCCACAGATTCTGAAAACTCAATTTGTCCCCTGTTTTCTCACCTCTACCAACCCCACACACAAGCTTCCATACTCATTTTCCATGTTCCAGATTTCAAAGAATATACAACCACTGACCTATGGACCAACACAGGAAATTAGAAATCACCCTTAACTTCTTTTATTACTCACCTCTAGGTAATCATTAAATATTGTTAATTCTACTTCCTTCATATACTTTTTGATCTGTGCATCATGGATATGACTGTCCATCGTTCTTCCCCCCAGGGTATTGCAGTAACCTCATGACTCTCCTTGACTCCGGTCTCAGCCTTTTTCAGCCTAGTTTTATAAATGTAGCTAAAGTACAAATTGGCTATTCTACTCTGATATTTTAACTTCCTTGTCCTCCATGTACTGGTCCCTGCTTTTTATTCAATCCTCATCTCTTAGCACTTACTGGACCTTAATCCAGTTTATTTCAACCAGGTTATCCAGTTTAAAGTTCACAGAGCTTAAGTTTTCTTGCCCATTTCTGCATTTTGTTGCTTACCTCCTTCAAATGGATAACTACTACCTGTCCTCAGGACTCAATTTAGGCTTTACTTCTCTGGAATCTTACCCTGACTCCTTAACCCCAGATTGGATGAGGTAACTCAGCTTTTCATAGCTACTCTTATAGTTCTCCATAATCTTCCCATTTAATGAACATTCACACTATTGTATTTGCCTACTTACTAGCTTATCTCCAAAACAATATCTTAAACTCCATGAGAATAGGGGCAAGATCATGTACATTCTTTTTTTTTTAAATATATATTTTTTAATTTATTTATTTTTGAGAGAGAGAGAGAGAGAGATACAGAGAGAGAACTAAACTGGGGGAGCTCCCAGTTCAGCACATGGTTCCACACGGGCCGGGGCCGGGCTTCAATCCTCGGTCCCTGGTGCTACAAAGCGAGCGCTTAACCCACTGAGCCATCCCGGCTTCCCCTCGTGTACATTCTTAAATCCACATCCCTTAGAAGAGTGTCCTTGAGAGTAGATACCATGTAGTTATTTGTTGGTAATTGTCTATGGTTAAATAACACACAGAAAAAGGAAAATATTATACTCTAATTTTAAATCCAATGTAAATCCAAACTTCCCTCAATATTTGGGTCCCTAAACTGTCAACCCTGTTCATAAATGCAGAGTAGCAAGGCCTGTGAAACTGGAGTTTCTTTGGCCTTTACCTTCACAACCAAGTCCTTATAACAACTTTCCAAGTGTTGGTTGACTCCTGATCATTTCATTTTTCAATTGCTAAAGTAGAAATCAAGTTCTTTGCTAACTAAAATGGCAGAATGGAGTGTAAATGCAGTCCTTACAAATAATGGCACTCTCCCTCTCCCTAAAGATACTGTGCATCTTAACTAAATGAAACTTACAAATATGGAACATTGTATATATCCTACCAGAACAAAATCAGAGTGATGTATACATAAAGTTTGTTTTCTAATGGTCCCTTTGTTTCACATATAAAATTTATTAGGCAGATCTGCTTTTAATTCTGCATTTTTATTCTGAAGATATTGAATGAAACAATTTTTTCCTGCTTTTTGATTTTTTAACTCTATGGCAATAGTCTGAACTCATACATTATTCATGCACTCATACATTCATTCAACAAATATTTACAGGGTATTAATCATGTGCTATGCACTTATGTATAAGCTGTGGCATAGGGTCTAGCTCAGAAACATGTGAGTGCAGATAGACCCTGTCTTAAGAGAGTCTACTCTAGTGAAGGCAAATACCATGCAAAACTTCTAATATAAGGAGGACTAAGTCTAACCTTATCAGAATGTACAAAATTGTTCACAATTTCACTCAGCTTAACTTTTCAGCCTCACTTATGTCCATGTCCCATATGTATCCTATGTTATAGATAGTGTCCAATTTTCAGATCCACTTTGTATGTATTTTCTTCTATACCTTTTTCATTGTGCATGCTGACTTCTCTTTCAGAATCACCTGAAATTCCTTATATTATCCTTTAAGACATACTTTTTAATGCCAACTGTTTCATGGTTCCTTCTTTGATTCTAATCTTTGCACAGAGTTGGGCTCTCCTGGTTATTTCCACAAATAAGAGAAAGATACTTTCTGCTTTTTACTTTTACTATAATCCGTTAATAAATATATTTTTTATTGATTCTCTCTCTTATGCTTTCAATTCCCACTCTCCACAACATATTGTGGCAAAAGCACAGTGCAGAGCTGACTAAAATGTTATTTAAATCAATGAAATGTTATGGGAGCTAAAAAAAAAAAAAGGAATAATTGTTTCTAAGTGAGGAACCAGAAAACAATTCCATAAGAAAGGGGCCCATTTCTCTTAAAATAGCACCAAAATTAAAAAACTGGTCCAAAATTTTTATATATAAAAATAATCAGAACCTTTAGGACACATTTATAATACTACTGAAAAGGCTATGAAAATGACACTATATTGCTCTTTTTCCTCAAGAAAATCTAACCAGCTTTTCTTTGTTGACTTTTTCCTGCTCAGACCATGTATCCTAGAGAACCAAACAGCTTTTTGAAACAAAAACACATATGAAATCTGTATCAGTGGTTTTAAGCTCTTAAATATAATTTATAAATTAATAACATAAATAAACTTTTTCCTTAACAAATTTTATTTTAGAAATAATTTTCTAGTTATTTGATTTTTATTACACTTAAATTAAAAATAGGTCCCCATTCTCTAAAAATATAAAACAAAATAGCAGTCTCTTCAGTCTTTGAAATTTGGAGCCTATAACTTTAATATAAAAAATAACATAAGTAAATATATATAATCTGTTTACTTTATTATATGACTCTTTGGATAATCTCTGAATGTGGTTTCCAGATTAAAAAAAGATATAAATTTTCTTAAATCAATCATGTAGATAAATTTACAACTAAATTCCTTTTTTTTTAAAAATATTATTATATTTTATTGTTAAATTTAATGGGGTGACATTGGTTGGTAACAATCAGACAGTTTCCCAACGTACAACTCCTCATCACATCACCCATGCATCGCATTATGTGCCCAGCTCCCAGAATCAGGTCCCCCTCCAACCCGATATATCTGGTGCCCACTTCCCCCTCCCCACACAACTCTCTCTCCCCCCTCCCCCCTCCCCCCTCCTCCCTCCTCTCCAGGTAAACACCAAACCATTGAG
>PVKE010050600.1:0-10899 GCA_004027555.1 Craseonycteris thonglongyai
AAAAATTTGGCTTTTTTATTTCCTTGGGCAATTCTTTCCTGTTCGTTAAGATCATTCCGGAGATATTGCATTTCAATTTGGCTAGTTCTTGAGCTAAGACATAACTAGTATAGTAGCGATCCATGTACATATGGTGCCCCCGAGCACCTGGAATTTTCTCCAACAACATTTTGTATAAGTGTATCGAAATTCTTGATGAAACAGGTAAATCGGGTCTGACCAAGAGCTCTGTTGTGAGTGATCCATAATATGGCAAAATGCAGCAAATGTAGCCAGTCTTCGAGTCAGCTAGAGTATAAACTCTGATACCCCATTTTGTCGGTTTCTTAGGATTGTATGTTATGATTTGACACTTCAAATCAGCCTGGCGCCGCAGCGGCGCCAGTCGAGTTATAAGAGCTACAATCGCTTCAAAGTCCATGGTACACGGAATTCCACCCCAGACATTGCGAGCGATCGACGATTGACCAAAATTGGCCTCGCGATCGACCAGTCAATTGCGATCGACTTGTTGGCCACCCCTGGTCTATATCATTAGTTTTATTTTCATAATTGGGAATCCCAGCAACCAGCAAGTTGTGGTTTTGGTAGTCATGACACCCATGTTTGGGAACGTAGCACAGAAACGTGGTGGTCAAGAAACTGAGCCACAGGAGGGGATGACGCCACGACCCATTGCCCATAGCTCCTCAAGTAAGACCGGATAAAGAAATGTGACCTGGCTCAGCATCAGCCTATTCTACGTGACCAACCAAGTATGGCACCTACCAAGTTAGGATTTAACTGCAGGGAAATCTTGTCCTTGCAATTGTTGACACTTCTGTTTATACATATGATTTGATGTCTATATATGCTTCATATCAAATAATGTCTCTGCCTCCAGATGGTGTTGCCAGATTGTAATGTTTAGTTGACTTTAAGAAGTTAATTACTTAAAGGAATAATAACCCAGGCTCTTTTCAGGATCATGTGATCTAGGAAGATATTTACTAAGGCTAGTTTGAGTTTTAAAGTCCTTTCTATTTTCACCAGTGAAAAGATAAAAAGTTGTTTATAAATATATTCTGAAATGTTATATATTAGATACTACCAACAAAACTTAAGCTTCTAGAGGTTGCAGAATATGTTTATAAATTTATCAGTGGAAATGCTAACTTTTGCTTTTCGGTTGTTCAGAGGGTCATGGATGGAGATTTTGCATGTAACTAAATCTGTATGTTTTGAGAAGGAATAAGGAATGAGAATATATTTTAAAGAAATTGAAAGGAAAATTTTGTCAGGGTGGTTGTTTCTGAATGAGTAGAGGGAGACGAGCTCAAAGAGACTGAAAAGTTGTGGAAGGTTTGTGAAGGAAATTTATATGTATGGTTGGGACGGACAGGATTGAAATGCTAGGTTAGGCAAGGGTTTTTGGACTACTGGACCACTACTGGAATTGAAAGATTTTATGCCTGAGGAAAAACATTAAGAGTCTATACCTTATCAAAATGACTTTCTATATTTTATATTATCTCAATTAGGATTGATGTTTTTCCTCACCTAGCAGGGTATTTCAATTATTCTAACCCATTGATAGTTACATTCCTAATCACAAGTTTCAAATCTTAAGGAAGGTCAATGTACCCTGGACACTTTTCACTGGCTTCTTTTGGCAGGGTTAAAAGCAGCTGCTAGAAGGCCCACAATTTTATCAAAAGTTGGTGAAATTATTCAAAGCCCTCAAGAAACACCCGCTGCTTTTCTGAAATGGCTCCAGGAAGGTTATGGAACCTATACTCCTATCAATCCGGAAGCCCCAGAAAACCAGAGGGCCATTAATCTGGCTTTTGTCTCACAATCAGCACCAGATGTAAAACAGAAACTTCAGATATTAGATGGGTTTCATGGGATGAATCTCTCCCAATTACTTGAGATTGGCCAGAAAATATACAATAATAGGGATAATAATGGGGGTCCACAGGAGAAATGGATGGCTAAGGCCTACCCTACAGAAAACAGGCTCACACCACAGGGGTCCCTCCCAAAGAAATCCCAGACCAAGTAACCATCCCCCCTTAGGTAGGAACCAATGTGCTTACTCTAAGAAAGATGGGCACTGGAAAAATAAATGCCCTGAAAGGAAGAAAAATGCACAGGGGTTCTGCCTACCCACAAAGGCACTAAATTTAGGGAAGAAAACTGAGGGGGGCCAGGCTTCTAATATTTGAGCCCCCAGGAACCGAGGGTCACTTTACAGATAGGGGGCACACCAGTTAGTTTTCTGGTAGACACAGGAGCTACATACTTGGTTCTGACCCAGCCAATGGGACCACTCACTACCAAAAATACTTCTATCCAGGGAGCCAACAGAAGAATAATCACCAGCCCTTGGACCTCCCAACAGACCATAAATTCAAGACAAAATACTGTCACTCACTCCTTTCTGGTAATACCAAGCTGCCCTTACCCTTTATTGAAAAGAGATCTCCTCCGGAAGCTTCAGGCCACAATTTCCTTTGAGGGCAACCAAACCCATATCACAGTCCCACAGCCTGTCAAAATTCTACTCACCTGTCCTTTGTCAGAGGAATATCTTTTCCAGGATGCACTACCCACCGAGTAACCAGATGCCACCCCCATCATCCAGGATAACTACTTGCACCAATTGCAGACCAAATTTCCCGGAGTCTGGACAGAAAACAACCCACCAAGACTTGCTTAACATCATGCTCCAATCATCATCCAACGTTTGGCCATGACTATACCCATCCAGGTAAGGCAATACCCCATGAGCCAGGATGCCAGGAAGTGAATCGCCCCTCACATCCAGAGGCTAAAGGATGCAGAAATCCTCACCAAATGTAAGTTCCCATGGAACACCCCTTTGCTCCCAGTCTTAAAACCAGGAACTAAGGATTATAGGCCTATTCAAGATTTACAGAAAGTGCACCAATGGGTCAAAACTATACACCCGACAGTTCCCAATCCTTACACCCTCCTTAGCCTCCCCTCTCCAGCACATTACTATACAGTGCTGGATTTGAAAGATGCCTTCTTTAGCATCCCTTTGGCCCCCATAAGCCAACCTCTATTCGCGTTCAAATGGACTGACCCAGACACTGAGGTCACAGGGCAACTCACTTGGACTCAACTGACTCAGGGATTCAAGACCCACTCTGTTTGATCAGGCATTAAGCCAGGACCTTGCCCCCTTTCAGCCCCATATCTCCACTGTTCTCCTGGCAACAGAGACAGAATCAGGCTGCAATGAGGCTACAAAAGCCCTTTTAAATACCCTTCAAACTCTGGGATATAGGGTATCAGCCAAAAAGGCACAATTATGTTTCACTGAGATGACCTAGCTGGGGTACATTATAAAACAAGGGAAAAGGGCTCTGTCCCTCAGCTGCATAAAAGCAGTCTTACAGATTCCCATGCCTGCCACCAAGCAATGTTTCTGGCTATGGATCTTGGCATTTGCTATAATTATGAAGCCATTATATGCATGTACAGGGGAAAATCAGCCCTTAAACTGAACCCCAGTTGAACAACAGGTTTTTGAGAAACTCAAAGGAGCTCATCTCTGCCCCAGCACTGGCTCTGCCAGATCTTACACCTCTTTGTGCATGAGGTATGGGGCATCACTAAGGGAGTCCTAACCCAGACTCTTGGGCCCTGGAACAGGCCCATTGCCTACTTATATAAAAGTCTGGACCCTGTGGCAGCCAGCTGGCCAGCCTGTCTCTGGGTCATAGCCGCCATGGCACTGCTTGTCAAAGAGGCTGATAAATTGACATTGGGCCAAGAAGTAACTCTCATCGCCCCTCAAGTGTTCAAGGCCCTCCTCCAGAGCACCCCAGGGAAATGGGTCTCAAATGCCTGCATCACCCAGTACCAAGCCCTGCTCCTGGATCAAACTCACATTTGATTTTATAAGACCATGGCTCTTAACCCTGATAGTCTTCTCCTGGATGACAACCCAAAGGAACCCCTGGAAGACTGCCTGGAAATTCTCAACATCATCCAGACCACCTAGCCAGACCTCATAGATGTCTCCCTGAAAATGCCAGATGAGGTACTGTACACTGATGGTAGCAGTTTTGTTATTGACAGGGTCAAGTATGCAGGAGCTGCAGTGGTCACTCTGGAACACCATTTGGTCACAGGCCCTCCCCCGGGGATGTCTGCCCAAAAGGCAGAACTCATCGCCCTAATAAAAGCTTTAAAATGGGTGGAGGGAAAAGCTGACACTGACAGCTGGTATGCATTTACGACTATCCAGGTGCCACGGGGCCATCTATAAGGAAAGGTAACATCTCACCTCAGCAGGAAAGGACATTAAAATCAAACAAGAAATCCTGGCCTCCTAGAGGCCATTTGGCTACCAAGGGCTTTGGCTCTGGTACACTGTAATGGCCACCAAAAAGGGGACTCTCCAGAGGCCCAAGGAAACCAAGCTGCCAATGAGGCCACCTGCCAGGCAGCCCTAAAACCAGTGGGGCCATCACCAGTCCTGATCTGTCACCTTCACCCTCCTACACCACAGAAGAATTGAACCTTATTCTACAATTACAGGCTAAAGAAGAAGCAACTAGGTGGCAGATCCTGCCTAATGGATGTGTTCTGATCCCTGAGGCTTTGGGTCAAAACTTGATCACTCAGATACACCAGGCTATATATTTAGGAAAGTCCAAACTAACTGAACTCCTACAGCCTAAGTATTACATTGCCCATCTAAATAATTTGATTTCTGATGTCACATCTAGGTGTGCTACCTGCACCCAAGTGAATGCTGGAACACACCATCAGCCACCCCCCCACCCCCAGAGTCCGAGCTTGAGGGAACTCCCCAGGGGAACACTGGGAATTAGACTTCACCAAGATTAAGCCCCCTGCAGGAGGATATAAATATCTCCTAGTTTTCATAGATATTTATTCAGGTTGAGTCAAAGCTTTCCTTACCTGCTCTGAAACTGCCATCACGGTAATTAGAAAACTAGTCCAAGAAATAATACCCCACTTTGGTCTCCCTAGAGTCCTAGGTTCTGATAATGGTCCAGCTTTCACAACCCAAATTTCCCAAAACCTTACCAAGATTTTGAACATTAATTGGAAATTACACTGTGCCTATAGGCCACAAAGCTCTGGTCAGGTAGAATGAATAAATTGAACTTTAAAGGAAACACTTACTAAATCCATTTTAGAAACTGGGGAAAACTGGACTGACCTACTCCCACTGGACTGACCTACTCCCACTGGCTCTCTTAAGGGCTTGATGTACTCCCTACAGAAGGGGATTCTTCCCCTATGAAATCACGTTTGGGAGACCTCCTCCTATATGCCCTAAGCTTAGAGAGGAACTGCAGGCTGAAATCCATAACCACTCCCTACTCATGTCTTTGCAGGTGCTTCAGGAAACCCAATAGGGACTACATAAAGCCCTCTGGGACATCACCCCTACATCCCCTTCAGAACCTGCACACTCCTTCCAACCCAGTGACTCGGTCCTCGTCATAAAGTTTGCCACTTAAAAACTCAACCCTCACTGGAAGGGACCCTACTTATACCATTATCCTCACCGCCCCCACAGCCATCAAGGTGGACAGACTCTCTGACTGGCTATGTCACTCCCAGATCAAGCCTGCACCAGCAGAATGAAAGGCCACCATTTCCCCAGATGGCCCTCTAAATCTAAGACTTTCATGCTCCTCACATTCCTAATCCTCTTCCCCATGACCCTACTGCTAGACAACCACTCATTATGTCCACCAACTACAAATGGGATCTCACAGAGGGCACCAATGATACCTGCCCCTAGGTGAACCTCCAGATTCCCTAGATGCCACCCCTAGCAGAAATGGTACTACAAAATAGATGAGGCTTAGATTTCCTCTTATTGCAACAAGGGGGATTATGTGCAGCCTTAGAAGAATGTTGTTTTTATGCTAATAGATCTGGGGTCATACAGGAAAGCCTTGCTCTGATTTGTAAAAATGTAGAAAAGAGAAAACAGGCTTTAAAATGTTTCAAAAGCTGGTTCTAATGACTATTTTCCTGGTCCCCTTGGTTAACTACCTTACTATCTAGCCTGATCAGAACCCTGATAATTCTCCTTCTAATACTATTTGGTCCTTGTATACATTCCAGAGACCCTGACACTGTCCCCATAGAATCAATGATTTGAATCTCCCATCAAACCAGTGGGGAATGTTATAGTGAATACCTGCATTCTGCACATAGCCCTTCTACCTGGCATTCTGCATGTAGCATTGTACTTTCCATTATTGAGCCACTAGCCCATCTCTGTGATTCCTCCAGTTTCCCATCATCGACTTTGTAATTTTCATTGCTGCAGGTGCCCCTGGCTATTATAAACCCCTCACTTTCTGCATTCGGGGCCACAGGTCTTTGAGAGACACTAGTCCTCTGTGGTCTCTGTCTTCTGAATAAAGACTCCTAATTCGACCTCATATTTGGCACTCTTTGTGGGTTACAACATAATAATAAATGGGTATATCCAACAAGAGAACATAACCCTAATAAATATTAATGTTCCCAATATATGAGAACCTAGATATATAAAACAAATATTGACTGACATAATGGCAAAGATTAACAGTAACACAATCATAGTAGGACAGTTTAACACTCCACTAACACCAATGGACAGACCTTCCACACAGAAAATCAACATGAAAAATGTGTCCTTAAATAAAACACTAGACCAGATTAATTTAATTGATATTTTTAAAGCATTTCACCCCAAAGCATCAGAATGTACATTCTTTTAAAGTATGCATATGATGTTTTTTAAAGATAGATTACATATTAGGCCACTAAACAAGTCTCAATAAATTTAAGACTAAAATTATATCAACTGTTTTTCTGAAAACAATGGTATGAAAATAGAAATCAATTATAAGAAAAATACTAAAAAACACAAATACATGAAGGCTAAATAATGAATTAGTTAATTGTAAGATCAGAGAATATATGGAAAGATCCCTTAAGACAAATGAACAAATAAATAACAACAACAAAAAACAATGACCTAAAATTTACGGGACACAGTGAAAGCGTCTTCAGAGGAAAATTCATAGCAATGCAGACCTACCTCAAGTAAATAAAAAATCTCAAATAGTCTACCTTTATGTGTAAGGTAACTGGAAAATGAACAACAAACAAAGAAAGGAAATAACAAAGATCAGAGTGGAAATAAATAAAATTGAGACTAATCAAACAGAATATCAAGGAAACCAAGAGATGTTGTTTTTTTTTAATAAATAAACAAAATCAACACAATTTTAACCAACACATACATCAAAAATAAAAAGGCCCAAATAAATAAAGAAAAGATTATAAGTAACAACCAACACCACAGAAATACAACAGAAGATTGTAAGCAAATACTACACGAAGCAATATAACAGTATATTGGATAATCTAAAACAAGTGAATTCCTAGAAGCATAAAGCCTAGATGGCTCAGCAAGTTGAGTGCTTGCTTTGCAGCCCTGAGGTCCAAGAGTCCTGGTCCCAGTACAAAGCCCTGCCCCATATTGACCCATATTCTAAACTGGAGTGTGCTTCCCACCCCAGTTTGGTTCCCACCAGGGCGAGCTTCCCATGTGGTAAGCCCCCAGTTTAGCTCCCGCCTGGGGCATGCCTCTCATGTGGAAAGCCCCCAGCTCATGCAGGAGGCCCCCTGCCTGGTTCCTGTCTTGCACAGCCTTGTACCTACCTGGGGATTGAAACTATGTTGAAAACTAGTGAAGTACAACTATGGAGACTGCTCTGGGTCCTCCCCCTTTCTCTGTCTCTCTCTCTGTCTCTCTCACTCTATCAAAAACAATAAAATCTTTAAAAAAATAAATTAAAGTCTACACAGATCAATTATTATCAATGAAATTGAATCAATAATTAACGTGCACCAACAAACATAAGTCTGGAACCAAATAGCTTTACAGGTAAATTTTACCAAACATTCGATAAAGAATTAACACCTATTTTCCTCAAAGTATTCCAAAATAATTTAAGAGAATGGAAGTCTCCCAGGCTAGTTTTATGAAGCTACCCTTATCCTGATTCCAAAACCAGGCAAAGACATTAGGAAAAAAAAAAAAAAGAATGAAAGAAAGCTATAGGCCAATAGCCCTAATAAACATAGATGCAAAAATCCTCAACAAAATATTCGCAAACCAAATTCAGCAATATGTTAAAAGGATCATAAATCACATTCAAGTTGGAGTCATTCCTGGTATGCAAGGTTGGTTCAATATCCATGAATCAGCTAATGTGATATACCGCATAAACAAGATGAAAAATAAACATCCCATCAATAGGTGTAGAAAAAGCATTTGACATAATCTATCACCCATTTACAATAAGAACTCTCTGCAAAGTGGGACTAGAAGAAACATATCTCAATATAATAAAGGCTATATATATTAAACCCACAGTTAACATTCTTAGTGGAAAAAAGCTAAAAGTATTCTTCCTAAGATCAGAAACAAGATAAGGATGCCCACTGTCACCACTCTTCTTCAACATAGTACTGGAAGTCCTAATCACAGCAATCAGAAATAAATGGCATCCAAATAGGAAAAAAAAAAGTAAAACCATCATTATTTACAGATGACATGATACCATATCAAGAGAACCCCAAGGATTTCACCAAACTATTAGAACTAATAAATAAATTTATTAAAGTAGCAAGATAAAATATTAATATTCAGAAATCAATTGTTGTTTACACACCAATAACAAACTATTAGAAAGAGAAATTAAGACAACAATCCCATTTACAATTTCATCCAAAAATAAAATTCTTAGAAATAAATTTAATCAAGGAATTAAAAAAATCTGTACTCAGAAAATTATAAAATTAAAGAAGACACAAATAAGTAAAATAATATGCATGTTCATGGATAGCAAGAATTACTACATTTAAAGTATCCATACTACCTAAAGCAATCTATAGATTCAATGCAATCCTTATAAAAATACCAGTGGCATTTTCTACAAAACCAGAACAAATAATTTTAAAATTTATATAAAACCATAAAAGACCCTGAATAGCAACAGCAATCGTATGCATAAGAAAAAATAACAATCTGGGAATATCACATTACCTGATATCAAATTATACTACGAGGCCATAGAAACCACAACAGAATGGTATTGATATAGAAACAGACACATAGATCAATGGAACAGAATAAAGAACCCAGAAATAAATCCATATCTATATGGTTAATTAATCTATGGCAAAGGAATCAGGAACTTACACTGGATAAAGACAGTCTAATCAATCAATGGTGCTGGGAAAACTGAACAGATATACACACAAAAAATAAAACTGGACCACTTTCATATGTCATATACAAGAATAAACTCAAAATAAATTAAAGACTTAAGTGTGAGACCTGAAACCATAAAACTCCTAGAATGAAACATAAGCAGTAAACTTACTGGCCTTGCTCTTAGCAATATGTTTTTCTGATCTGTCTCCTCCAGCAAAGAAAACAAAAGAAAAAACTTAATAAATGGACTACATCAACTAAAAATGTTTTGCACAGCAAAGAAACCCATGAAGAAAATAAAAATATAACCTACTGAATAGAAGAAGACATTCACCAATGATATATCTGAGAAAGGGTTAATCTCTAAAATTTATTAAAAACTCATGGAACTAAACTCCCAAAATTAAACAACCTAATTAAAAAGTAGGCAGACTTTTTTTTTAGAGGTATGCCTAGCTTTCATTTTACAGATGGAATTACACCCACTGGTTATTGGCCTATATATATATATATATATATGGGGTTTTTTTATTGTTAAATTTAATGGGGTGACATTGGTTGGTAACAATTAGATAATTTCCAGATGTACAAGCCCACATCACATCATTCATGCATCATATTATGTGCCTACCACCCAGAATCAGCTCCCCCTCCAACACCATACTTCCGTTGCTCACATACCCCTGCCCCCACAACTCTCCCTCACCCCTCCTCCCACCTCTCCAAGTAACCACCTAACCATTGAGTGTGTCCACAATGCTGGTGCCCCATCCCTCTTTCCCTCCCACTCTTTCTCCCCTCTCCTCCCCTTCACTCAGGCAATTACCAAGCTATTGAGTGTGTCCATAGGTCTCTGTTTTTGTTACTTTCAGTTTTATATTCCACCTATAAGTGAGGTCATATGTTTCCGGATTCTTTCAGTCTGACTTATTTCGCTTAATAAGATGGTCTCTAGGTCCATCCATGTTGCCACAAATGACTGTACTTCATCATTTCTTATCACTGAGTAGTATTCCATTGTGTAAATGAACCACATCTTCTTTATCCAGTCATCTATCAAAGGGCATTTTGGTTGTTTTCATGTTCTGGCAACTGAGAACAGTGCTGCGATGAACATATGGGTACAAACACCTTTAAAGATTAAGGTTTTCAAGTTTTTTTGGTAGATGCCCATTAGAGGGATGGCTGGGTCATATGGTAATTCGATTCCTAATTTTTTGAGGAATCTCCATATAGCCTTCCATAGTGGTTGTATCAGTTTACATTCCCACCAGCAGTGTATGAGGGTTCCTTTTTGTCCACAGCCTCTCCAGCACTTGTTATCCCTTGTCTTGTTGATTATAGCCATTCTAACAGGTGTAAGATGCTATCTCATTGTGGTTTTTATTTGCATCTCCCTATTTGCTAGTGAAGTGGAGCATTTTTCATATATCTGTTGGCCATATGTATGTCTTCACGAGAGAAGTGTCTGTTAAGGTCATCTGCCCATTTTTTAATTGGATTGCTTGTTTTTTTCTTGTTGAGTTGTACAAGTTCTTTGTATATTTTTGATACTAGCCCCTTATCAGAGGCATTGTTTGCAAATATTTTCTCCCAGTTGGTTGGTTGCCTCTTTGCTT